>CM029615.1:22534448-22599448 GCA_017311315.1 Dendrocalamus latiflorus
CTATTGTCAAAAGATATTTTCTCTGGCCAGTAGCAGTAATTTTCGGCCAGAAAGTGTACTTCTTCATTTTGGCCGTATTACTTGAGATTCGGTTTCCCTGGCCAAAGAAGATCAATGCCTTTGTCTTGTTTTACTTTCGGTTAGCAGCAGAAGTTCTTTGTGCACTTTCGGTCCCTCTTTTTGCTGCTCAAAAATCTGATTGGCTGCTCATTTACTCCATGTACTCTAAAATAGAGGTATGATGTTTGATCATTACTAAGATATCATTAACAGTACCTGAATTGTTTGATATGTGCACTACGGTCACATCACAATGCAGCACTCTAAAGGTACCATCTCAACTTTAAATGTTACCATGATAAATGTCACATCTCAGTAATGGTAACATTTACACTGCGGTTCATTTCGGTGGCTTTAGTTCTTGGAGTTCATTTCTGTCATCTATTTCCGGCTGCCTTTTCATTTCCTGCCGTTCTTTTTTTTTGGCCAGCAGTTTGTTCTATTCGATTTGATCTTTCAAGTCTTATCTGTGTCTTCGGTTGAAGCTTTAGTTCACATATTCTTGAACAGCAGTAGCTTCTTTCCGTGTGCGCTCATTCCATTTAGGGGGTCGTTTTAAAAAGGGCTCCATTCACCTCCCCTCTGTCGCCGTTTCCATTCCAACAGAATTGTATTATGAGAACTTTCAAACATACATAACAGATATAAACACCTTATATGTCACGAATATCCGGATTCTGCAGCTGTCTTGGGAGCAGACTATGAGTGCCTTTGGTTGGGCTTTTGGAAGCTGCTTTTGCTTCCAAAAAGCCAAAAGCCAACCAAAGGGGTGGAAACCAGAAGCTGCTACTTTTGGGTAGTACAGTTTTGAAAGCACCTTGGACCCTGCTTTTGGCTTTTGGCTTTTGGCTTTCTGAAATGATGAAAATAGAGAGCTGTTTCACAGTTGTTTCAAGGAAAATAGAGATAGGAGGTATGTTTTATACTTGTTTGAACCAAACAGCTTACAGCTTTTCCACAGCCCACAACCTACAGCAGCTTTTCCACAGCCCACAGCTCACAGCAGCTTTTTCAAAAGCCACAGCTCCACCAAACACACCCTATGTATGGACAGCCCCAAAGCTTGAGCTTCTTGCGGGAAGTGAGGCCAGAGAACCGACTGCACTCAGGTTTTGACACACTGCGAGCTCCAACTTCAAAAGTGACCGGAGACAATGACAGAACTCAGGTTGTGACAGCGTTCTAGGCTCAAGATGGTGAGGGGAGGAAACCGGCTGCACTCAGGTATCCACAGCCACAAATGCTTAGTTGACTTAGTGATGGATGGGTAGGAAGCTCAATTAGGCGATCGCACCCATAAATGTGTGCTTCACGTAGGGTAGCGTAACAGCCCAATTTTGCTTTAAAAATAAACATGCATGATTTTTCGTAAATTTCTAATATTTTTGGTGCATTTTAAAATTTTTCTTAAAAGCCTTGTTGGAGTTTGAGATTTTAAAACAATTTTATTAGCCCAAAAATATGAATTCAAAATTTCTAAAAGTCAATTGGATGCTAAGGAATTTTTCCTACAAATCTTGTGTGCAAATACCATATGAAATTCAAATTAGAAATTCAAACTCAAATTAGAATCAGAATTAAAGTTTAAACCCCAAAATTTTCCCTCCTTGGCCTCTGGGCTGAAAGCCTTCTGCCGGCCCAACCCATTTCCCTACCACGGCTCAAGCCAAGCTGGCCCACTCCTGCTTTCTCTCTCTTCCCCGCACGGCCCACACCTACAGCCCAGTGCACATGCTAGCCTCACTGCCCTCTCTCTCTCATGCCACTGATGACCGGGCCCTACAGTCCCATCTATCAGCTCTCGATTACTGTTCTCTCTTGTCTCTCTCTCACCCGAGCTCTCTCGCTCGTTCTTTCTCAGCGTCACCAAGATAAGCTCGCAAAGTGTCATTGAAGACCTGCAGCACCACCCTCGAGCATTACATCATCGTGAGATTGTCCCAGCCGTGTGGTAGAGCCATGACAAGCCCCGCCGCTCGATGCAGCACCATGACCAAGCGCTCCCCTCGTACCCTCTCTTTCCCTCTATTTAAGCCACGCCCAACCGCATCACTGAGTACGTCTTTTATCCCTCTCCAGTTCTCTTGAGCTCTCGCCCTCTCTTTGCTTTCGGTTCATAAGCCAATGGAGCTGTCGACTTCAACCCTAGCCGTCAACTGCCACCGACGAATTCTGCCACTCCGGTAAGCTTCTATCGCCGCTAACATTCCCGTCGAGTTCGCCTTGACCTACTCTCTAGTTTGCTCAACTCACCTTCACTGTTCCCCCACAGTTAGGCTGGAACGCCGTTGCCACAATCGTTCATAGAGCTTGGCCTAGCCCGCCATCCTCGCTCACTGCCCAACTCTACCTCCCTGGCCCCAAGCTTGTAAGTACTTGCGTCACTTCCTGTTCTAGAAGTAGTGAAGACCATTAGGTTAGCTGAATTAAGCCTTAGCGCACGGTAGCTCAGCCTAGCCATGAGGCCTTCGTTCCCAATTTCGGCTAATATGGGTAGTCTCACCCATAGCACCTCACGTCAGGTAAGTGGAACCACTAGAATCCCCTTAGGGTATAGGTGCTTATGTGTGCCCTAGATGTTGAGTTTAGCCACTGGCTAGCCATCACCGCCACCACCGTCATGCATAGCCAAGCCACCGATAGATCCCATCTCGGCCATGCCATCATCACCCCTAGCATCACTTTGGAGTATAGATCATGAATCCACCCTCAATTTAAGGTTTTAACTGTGAAACTTGCACCTCATCATCACCGACATCCCGCCACCGCCACAGCCCTTCATCGTCAGCCAAACCACGATGACCTTCGGTCCTTGAGCCACTCAGTCATGCGGTTAAAACCTTAGCCTAGCCACGCCATTCCGCCTCTCATCGCCCGCGAGCCACCGCTCCGGTGCACCTAATCGACTGCTTCCACTGCCCTTAGCTAGTATGTGAACCCCACAATCCGTTTTGCCCATCGACCGAGTCCCCTGGCACCTTCCTCGCCGTCAGCAAGCATGGCAATGATCGCCGCCGGAGCTCCCCTGTTTCAGATGAGGAACTCTGTCTCAATGATAAGTGGACCATGCCTAGTTAACGGTTAAGAGAGCATTACTGTTTGATTTAGTAGTAATGAGTGATTGAAAGTGGGTCCCGCCAAGATTAAGAAATGTATTTATCCTTCGGATTAACCATTGAGTCACAAACATAGCAGCCTCACACGTAGCCAACATTTCATGGACTTGGTCCATGCGGACCGTGTCATTGCCTCTCGGACCCAGGTATTAGCGTTTCATAGGATTTTCACATGTAAAAAATAATTAGAAAGGAAATCAAAACCCACTAGACCCCACTTGTCAGCCACTGAAGAATTTTCCTAAAAAAATAATTCCAAAACAAAAAAGAAATTCTAGTCAACCCCACTTGTCAGAGATTTTTGAATTTATGGAATTTCACCTCGGTTCAAACATTGGAAGGCCATAACTGCTTCATTTTAAATCTAAATCCATTGATTTTTGTTTCTAAATTTATCTAAATTCAAAACCTTTCTATAAGAACCAAAATCCAGATTGTCAAATTTGGGTCCCCACAGAGGTGGTATCGGAGCTGTCGATTGTAGGATAAACCCTAGTTAGAATGGTCGTTAGTCTAAGGATTTGTTATGTACAAAAAGGCTAATTTCCCTAAGAAAAAATATTTGCGATAAATATATCATATTATTGCTATTTTGTTCTTCCCTTTTCTTAGTATCTTGCTCTCGTCTTACTTCCCTTTTATACTGATATTTTCCTACTCAAATTCATTGTAGAAGCCAAAGCCATGCAAGATCACTCATGGAGAGCAGTTTAGGTTAAGGAGACGCTGAGGAGGCCAAGTGGATGGAAGCTTGCTCCTTAGCCGGTTTGAGCTTATACACTTTGAAAAGTATGCATAAGTCATGTATGAGAGAAAAACCCATATGTGTATGAGGTTAACAGGTTCCCTTGTGATCATAGATAGTATCCATTAGGGTTAAATATAGACTGGTTGCTCCATTTATTTGAGTGGGAGAGGTTGGTGGCTAGGGTAAACATGGAAGACAAAGAGGAAAGCAACCAACTACTTATTCTAGAGGTTGAGAGAGGGGCTTACTTGGAGGGGAGGCTTATGGGGTATGTACTCTTAGGAGAGAGAGAGCTCTCTCCTCCCTGGTGGAGTGGCTATAAATCAAATATCTACAAGTTACAATATATCAATTTTATTCATCTTACATGATGTGTTCTTGATCTTGTTGATTTTGTACTTATTTTGGTTGGTATTTTCCCCCTCTCTTCTCTCTTGGTTTTACTGTGTTCCAAAGATGTGTAAGGGATGGATATGCCTCATAAGGATCATATCCCATCCATCTAGGAATCAGTTATAGCAAGATCATGAGATGTTACTGGGTTTAGTTTGTCTTGGAACCCTTCTAGTGAATCATATTTCTAGGGTTTTGGCCTTGAATTTTGGGTTCTCTTACTTGTTGTGACATATGGGAATATATCTAGAGCCATCTTGGCCATATCAAACTCATGAGCAAGTTATATCTCATGTTGTTGAGGTTTGCTATATTTTAGTGCAAGAGTGCTTGTCTTGAGGAAAGATAGAACTTTAGTCAAGATCCTTGCGATCCTTGGATGAATTAGGTTCCTGAGATCCTTAGCAAGGTGTGTGCAAAGTCTCAAGTCATTTGAATGTGTGCCATTTTGGGTTTGGTGAGGGCTAATTTTTAGGTCTGGATCAGGGGAGCAGCCAGACCGCCCATGCTAGCGGTTAGACCGACAACTAGTCAAACTGGTTTTACTAAGTAGTTAGACCACCAACTCCAGGCCGGTCCAATCGCTCTCTCCATAGCGGCCTGACTGGTCCTAAGGAATGTGAGTTCTTTGTTAGTAGGCTAATATGATATTCCTAGCTTCCAGTTGCTAGTGGAGTGAAGGTTTTCGAATACCATCTGGAGAGGTTGAATTTGAAGGCATCATTCACCCCAGCTCTGTTGCCATATCGAGTCCTACATAAAGCAACAACATGAATATGATATCCATCCATAAGATGTACTTGATTGACTGACAACAAGTTCATCCAAATCATCATTTTGCTACCACCATTGAGCATGCACCCTTTATTTTCTTCAAACTCAGGTAATCCTTTATCATGTGACCTTCCTCGTCACATAGATAGCATACACGTGTGCCCTTGCTCTTACCCTTCTTCACGAGACTACTGTTTTTGCCTGCAACACTTACGACGACCAATGTTTGATCATCAGAGGTTGAAGATTCTAATGGCTTCTTCATGGACTCCACCTCCCATAGATATGCAGCTACCTAGTTGAAGTTGAGTGCTTTTATCGATGAGAATATTCATCACCAATTGCTTTCATGATAGTTGTAGAGATGGTGCCAATATGATGACCTTGTCATTTTCCTCAATTTTCTTATCCAGTCTAGTCATCTGTGTGATAAACTTGTTAAGATGTTGAGATGATTAATAAACTGTGTTCCTTCCTCCATGCCCAACCTATTCAATTGTCACTTCAACACCCACTGATTTATCAGCCACTTCGTCATATACAATTCTTCTAAGTCCTTCCATAATTTCTTCGGTGAATTCTCCTTGATCACCGAGTACTTTACTTCATCGGAGAGACATCGACGGATAGTATTGACAACCTTTTGTATTATCACCTTCTAGTCTTCTTTGGACATCTTTTTAGGCTTGTCCCCTTCAAGAGCATTGATTAGCTCTTATTGGATAAGGATATCCTTCACCACGCATTGCCACAAGCTGAAATTTCCTTCGCCGTCAAATTTCTCTATTTAATTCCACATCATCGATATCAATTTTGATTTTGTGCTACCTAACGCTTTACCAACTTTGTCACAAATCAGATTAATTTAGCTTTGGTTTTGATACCACTTACTCTGATACCCCTTCTTATGCACAATAGCCTTCGGATCGGATCAGAGTTTGTGAGATACGGCATGAGTATACACGATATCAAGGACGAAGTAGATGAATCTCATAGAGAGAACTGAAATAACAGCGTGGAAACAACCACGATGAGAAAGAAAATATTTGGTGAAGCCGACCACAAATTGATCAGGTACAACCTCAAAAGAGTACAAGGAATTATTGTCCTCTCATAACCCCCTCGAACCTTTTGGGATCCTTGAATCATTGCCCTATACAAGAATCTAGTGCTAAAATAATAACCTAGTCTCTAATCCTCTCGTGTGCCCTTTGTTTTGGATAAGCTCCTCTTGCTTGGCTTGCTTCTTGGCTTGGGTTCTCCATGGCCACCCCCTTGGGTTTAAATAGCCCCTAGTTCTCCTCTAAACAAAAGTAGGAATCCTACTCTAAAAGAAACTGGGAATCCTAATCCTATTATGATTTATTTAGCACTCATTATAACATACCTCTCCAAGTACTAAAGGAAAAGGATACGAGTAGATCACCTTATTTTCAACAGGTTAAATGAGATGGAATTGTCCTATATCACATGGTTTAATTGTTTTGGGTTAATGAGATGGTTCAGCATCTACAGGGAATATTCATGATATTTGTATCCCACCATTCAGGATGGGATAGTGGGTTGGTTTAGTTCAAACAACCACATATACGGATGACTTTTTTCTTGAACCATCCTATACATGTATTACTTGGTGCAAGCAACCAAGCACACCTAAAAGACCCAAATGACTAATTGTAAACTTGCCTGGCTGATTGTAACTATGAGTTTCCCAGACACAGTGACACTAATTGTTCACATGGAGTGGTTGAATCACATAACCGAACTATAACTTCCATGTGATTTATGTCCACACACAACAATTCCCATTAGAGAGAGCTGAAACACAGTGTAGCAATGTTGGGACCTGGGAGTGATACAATTCATCAGGAACTGTAGTCGGACTGACCGAGAGAATGGAAAGGTAGCAATATTTCTGGCATATCAGGATGAATTTTGAAGCTGACATTTGTGTGCAGCATACACAAAGAACCTCAGTGTCACTATGTCAGTCATCGCTGGGATGAATCATCAGGCAAAATATTGGCAACTAAGTTCTGGTGATGCAATGCAAGTATGTATATTCTGCCAAATGCTTCACCATCTAATTCAGATGAATTCATTGTGTATCTCCACATAGAAAACCTGGCCTCAGCGTTCAACCCTGTAAGTGAGAATATGACCCTTATTATGTTTTCCAAAATGAAACCTGACAGGAGCATTATAACGGCTCAAACGATGTGTTGCAGCCTACAACTACTCTATAGCCTTTATGACCACTCATTGCAATCGTACGACCATGTCTGGAATCGTTACGACCACTCTGAGTCTGGCCACGACCACATTGTGACCGCTCCGATCACGCCTTCCAGCTCCGACTGCGTTCTCATAACTTCAGCTGAGAAAGTTACCACCACATCTTCCGCCGCTGCGCTGCGCTTCCTTCGACCATGTAGTAGGCTCGATCATCGTAGTCGTAACTTGATTACGACCACGCTGTGACTCTGTCGACCACGTTGAAGGCTCTATCGAATGTCTTTGTTGTAACCCTTATGACTATGTCTTCTGCTCCACGACCGTGGTCGTAACTCGTTTATGACCATGTCTTCAGCTCCTACGGACACCTCCGCTCGATCGCCGTGGTCGTAACTTCGTTTATGACCACGTATGCAAACATGTAGAACTCGATACTCAATAGATTTCCTAAAACCAAAACCGTTCTTTCTTCTCTTCTTTATTTCTCTCTGTTCGATCACACTGATTGCCCCGATTACACCGATTGCATTATCGCTTGCTTGCATTCTCTCGCTACATTGCTCTGTCCTTTTATACTTAGTAGCTCTACGATTACGTCTCGGAGACTTGCTACGACTCTGAGATAGACTTGACTTCGACTATGACTATGACTTCTACGACTCCGACACAAACTCGATGAATTGACTCGTACTCGTACACAAACTCGAACACGACCACAAGCGTACTTGTACACGACCACCAATATTCGACTATGACTACCAACTCTAAAAACGAGTTACCAACTGTAACACGATGTGCCTCAGGAACCACAATAACAGAAAAAAGCAAACGATTCAAAACTTGCCTGTTAGGCCACAAACTTTCGGGCTGCAACGGCTGATGAAGCTGCTTGTTGACATTGAGTAAATTGATTCTGACTTCTACCAAAGGACAGGAGATCTCTAAAGCGCTAGCACAGAGTTATGATTACACAAATTACAAACATTGTCAGGGATTTAGTTCAGCCAAGATATAAAAGCATATTTCTTGAAAAAAACTGTTAAGCAGAAATGGCCAATTGGCCATTCGAGATTTACCTGGTTGGTTCCAACGCAAATGTGGATCTTGAGCATCTGACTGGTGACATTGAGCAGTTAGATTCCAACACCCCCCAAACCATTAGTCATCCATCCTTATATATGAGGCCCGTGACTCCATCTGCTGATACCAGCAACACCATGTACTTCAGCAAGTGGTTCAATTCAGCTGAAATGCGGGCTGGGAGAAGCAACAGAAAGGCGTGAGAGAAATTGGAAAGGCTGGATTTTTGACCTGGCCAATGTTGAGGTTAGACTAGTATGGGCTGTGTGTGTGAGGCCGAAAGAGCCCATGTATGTTGTTGTATATGTATAGCAAAGAAAGAGGAATAGAGACGATAGCTAGATTTCCAGAAAAATCTCCAAGAAACTTCATGGTATTAGAGCTTGGCGACGTGGAGCGATGCTGGTGAAACCCAAATCCTAGGGCTGCCAACGGCAGAGGTGGTGTCGGCGCCGGGGTTGGTGGCGGTCGAATGCTCCTGGCAATGGAGAATCGCGCGGGGGAGTGCTCAAGTGGCGGCGGCTTGGAAGCAGCGGTAGCATGTGCTGGTTGTGGAGGAGCTCTTGGCGGCGGTGGATCTGAGCGCTCTTAGTGGGGAGGCGGCACTTGATCCGGCCGTTGAGAAGTGAGCAGTCGGGAAGAGCTGACCTTAGCGGTGAGCTCGGAGCGGTGTCGCGCGGTCGAGGTACTGTTCAATGCACCCCATCTATTACATTGTCATCGCTCATCAGTTCTATATGCTCCTTCATTTTCTGTTAATCTGGTATCTTCTGTTAATCTGGTATCCATAAGTTCTTTGGTTGATGATACGGATTGTCGGGTTACTCTGGACGGAGAGAATTGCATATTTGAGGGGAGAGACTGGAAGGAGGCTTGTAATTGGTATCATGCAGAATGAACTTCTGGCTTCTTAATTTCTTTTACTTTTTTGGTTTTTTTGCTTTTGCTTTTTCTTTTTCTCTTTTATTTTTTTTGCATTGTTCGTGATGTTATAACTTTTTTCTTTTTTATATTTTTAAATTTAATTACGTAGAAAAAGATAATAGTAGCTGTAGTTCATTTTCAACTGCTACAGTGTAAAAAAGTTAGAAGTCTAGACTTATAAGCCTGTTGGAGTATTACCAAAGTCCTATGCATTGCTTTGGAAGCTGTTGCAAGTGAGAAAGAGGCTAGGGTGATACTCTAGCATTGTCGAATAGGCATATTTCTTTTGATACTATAAGAAAGGTAAGCAAAAGCAAGCTAGTGCTTGATGCATGTGAGTTTGGGAAACACACAAGGGTATCATATATGAATAGAGACTCTAAAGTATGTTACCATTTGTGTTAATTCATTCTGATGTGTGGACTTCTCTTGTGGTCTCTGTTAGTGGAGTGAAGTATTTTGTCACCTTTGTAGATTGCTACTCACGTATGACATGGATATATCTCATTAAACATAAGAGTGAGGTGCTTCGATACTTTCAGGATTTCTGTGCATATATTGGGAATCAGTTCAATACTCATGTGCAGGTGATAAGAGTTGACAATGGAACTGAGTATGTGAACATGGAGTTTGTTAGTTTTCTGTCAACATAGGGGATATTGCATTAGTCCTCATGCCCAGATACACCTCCATGGAATGGGGTAACTGAGAGAAAAATCGACATATCCTAAAGGTGGCACGGTCACTCATGCATACTATGAATGTGCCAAAGTTTCTATGGAGTGAGGGTCTCTAATGAGGATATCACTACTTTGGACACACACAACACTCCCCTAGCTGCTACACATGGTCCTATGACTAGGGGACGTGTGCGACAATTCAATTATCAGGTGAACTTGTTCATAGAGATATTTAATTCTTCTAAGAATGGGTTGCTGTCGAATGCGTGTGATGTGATTCTGCTTAGAAACACATGTAAGGATCAAGGAGAGGCACATAGAGTCATGGACATGCTTGGGATGAACATGAAGGTCACTGCGTCACTTTTAGGCCAGGACAACCAATAATGAAAGTTGGGCATATTCTACAATCCAGTTTGGCCTTTGGAGACAACGCTGCCTTCAAATGAGCATAGAAGATGCATACAGAGTCCAAATGAGGTGATCTAGGACTTATTGGAAAGCTTATGATGTTCTCTTTCCAATGGTTCTAGTTTTACCTCCAAACTTTACCTTAGCGCATCACAATCTATGAAACAAATTCGAATTAGTTTCAAACGTAGGCCTTAAGCCTTATATCAGTTTGGGCCCAACTGGAAAGTTGTAGTAGGATGCTCCCCCTCCCACATGGACATGCTCCCCACATCTCTAGACCCTCAAATAGGGCCAGGGATGCAACCTTTAGGGTTAGATTTAGTTTTTTGCTTCTTAGCCCCCGTGTGCAACATCCACATCTTCTCTAGTGTTGATTAGACCTATGGAAGTGTGTTTCTGAACCTCACAACTATTCTTAGTGCTTTAATTTCTATTTGCAATTCCAATTGCTTTTATTTTGTTCTTGCTTCGTTCTATGGTTGCGTTGCAGGAACTGGTCTTCGTGATCAGGTCAGCTGCATTTTTGGCATGATTGATAACCATTTGGAGTGTGGTTTAGCAATTGCTTGGCATCCCAGATATGTTTGGTTGGTAACCATCATCGTCAAAGTCATCCTACAGAAATCGTTAGTTATCCCTCATCGAAAGATCGGGACGAATCCTACATCAAGTGGTATCGTAGTACAGATTGCCCGATGAGATTTCTATTTTAGATTTATTTTTCATACTTATAACTAGAAAATTGCTCTATAAAAATATTACATTCGTCGAAAATCACCAAAATTGAACCCTTGTTGTGCCTTTACAATTTCAGTTTTTATTTTACCCTGTTGAATTTTCATCCATCGTCAAGTTCTGGTTGCTGGTCTGAATCTAGTGCCTTAATTTTAGTTTTGGGTATTGCATCTGAAAATAAAAAATGGTCAAATTTGCTTTGGTGCTGTCGGCTGGTCGTGGGTTACCCTCTTCCTTTCTACGATTGCTCTTCGCTGCCGAGTTTGTGCCACTAGATTTTTTAGAGCTAGAGATCAACTTGGTTTTCTCTTCTTCTCGACTAGCCAAATCACCTAGGATAAAGTTGTGTTCAGGTTCTGATTATTTGGGGCCAAGTTCAGGATAATTTCGTGCAATGTTCACTAAAAACAGCTATAACTTTTACATACAAACTGAGATTGCGACGTTCTTTGGCTCGTTGGAAAGCTAACGAAAAGTGAAAATCAGGATTAACCACACAAGGCTCCAAAAAGGTGAAAATCCCCAAAAAAAAAGGCCGTTTAGGGCCTCGAAACAGCCTTCGAAGTTTCAGCACCCGTTTCTGGTGTCCGTTCGCTGTCCAGTTTTAGTTTTCTTTCATTCAACATTGTGTAATCTTTATTTCTATGCCATATTTTAGTGAGCTTTAATATTTGTGTAGCTCGGAAAAAAGGGAGGCAAGTGAAAAAAAAGCTACACAAGATATAAAAAAAGAAAGGATGCAAGTGCAAAAAGAAAAGAACCGCACAAGTCTTTTAAAAAATAAAAGAAATGCAGCATTGTTTATTCTCAGATTTTTTTAGCCCTCTTTATATAGCCCTTGTGTCGTCTAGTGTTTGCTTGCTTGAGTTAGGATTGAGTACTAGTTGGGGCTAGCAATTTAGACAAGTATTTTGGACTATTTTTTAGCTAGTGTAATTCTAAAAATTAAATACTGCCATTCCTTTGCTACTTAAATATTTAGCCTTCCAAGCTACCCCTACCACTAACCGAATAGATGCCGGCCTTGCAATCACTTTACACATCATTTGGGTGAAAGTTGTCACGAAGCAGCCACCGGTTGCACCACCTGCTTCGCACTGGTAAGATTGTTGCAAGAGCTTGGTAAGAGTTGAATGTTGAGTGACTTAATTAACTCCACCATACATAGTAGTTGATAAAAACTAGTATTTATTTGTGAGGTTCTCGTTACTACTAACATGGCAGGTTCAGGTTCACAAGAGCACAGTGAGTGACACTGCCGCACACACCTTGTATGAAGGCGATACAGCAACACTTTGATCGGGAAGTTCGAGTGCACACTAATCACACACTCGATGTGGTTGACAGGCTCCAACTCACACTCTAGGTGCTTGTGACTTGAGTTGATCGAGGACAAGAGTGTTGATTAGGTTATTAGAGCATCATGATGAAGAGCACTTTGAAAAGCATATTCAAGTGATGAGTTAAGTGTAAAACCCATTATGTTGTTGGATTTACCAGGTTAGCCTATGTGTAAGTGGATAGTATTTACATGTGTGATTCAGACATAGGGTTTAGAGGTGGAATGGTTGGCTTGGCCACCACTATAAAATGAGAGGTAGAGGTGGCTTAGGGATTAAGGCCCTGTTCTTTTCAGCTTCTAAAAACTGTTTTTGGCTTTTCTACAGTAACTAGCTTTTAAACGGAGTATCTTTTCAAGATAGGGTCTACTAGTTAATTGTAGTACATACTGTACCGACTTCATTTATATCGGCAAAAATTGCACGTGAGTTTCTGTTACTCTGTAATCTCTCACACAAACAGCTCAAAAACCAAAAGAAAAGCCACAAACTTCAGCAAAAAAAAAGAACAGGCCCTAAGCCTTTGGAAGCCTTGGTAGAGAATGCTCTTAAGAGAACTTTAGGGAGAAAGGAGTTAAGGCTCTTGTGTGTGAGATTTTTGTCATCCTTAGGCTTATGTGTGACTAGGGAGTGGTATAATCATTCATCTCCAAGCATCAGTATATCTATCAAATTCGTGCAAGTCTTTGCTCTTGTTTTGTCTCACAACTTTGACTTGTTCTTTGCTTGGATTTGTTTTGGTTCTTGGTTCTCTGTCTTGCTAGTTACTAAAGATGTGGAAAAGGTGGAAAAAAACCTCAAGGAGGTTATATCCCATGCATCTAGGCATCCTAATAACTTGTTCCTATAGGTTGACCGGGTACTTGACTTGAATAGGGTGCGACCATTGTTCTTGTGATTCAAGGGCTTTTTATCTTAGTTCTTGCTAACGCAACTCCCCGCCGAATAAAGTTTTAGTTGCTAGGGGCTGAGAGTGATGACAAATTTAATGTATTTGCTCATTGAATGACTAATCCGAGTAAATCATGTACTATGAATGATGGCTAACCACACTTAAGTCAGAGTCTACGCAAGAAGAGTTGTGCAATACGGATCCTACCATCAATTAGATCAAGGAATAAATTTCACACTGTACCTCTTTCTTAGCCGAGAGATACTTGTTTTAAATTTAGGATTTTTTTGGCATATATAACGGCTTTTGAACTCGTATTTATAAAATAGTCGTATACATGTGATATTAATAAAATAGCACTTCTGCCACCGGTCACTAGCCGATAGCGCTCCAGAGGTGACACGTGGTGCCTGCCGTTCAACCGGTGGGTGGCAGGTGACCTACCTCCCGGCCACCAGATGACAGGCCACCTACCGTCCACCCACAAAACGGCAAGTGATTAAGCCGGTTTAATTACCAGTCTAAATTCGTAATTTTATATTATATTTATTTAAATTTTTAAATATAACAAATAAGCTCAAAAAATTATAAAATTTTATACACAACCTCCCAACACAATGTACTTTATTGTGTAATTTTTTTAACAATTTTATTCGCTCTAAATATTGCTAAAACATTTGTACTATTTTAAGATTTGTAGGAGTTGTTACATATAGCAAACGAGCTCCAAAAATTATAAAATTTTATGTAAAGCCTCCTGACACAGTCTACCTAATTGTGTATTTTTTTGAAAATTTTATGTGCTTCAAATTTTCCATGTTAATTCATGTTAATTTAATCATAATTAGCGAAATGCGATGCTCATGCATCTTTTGCAACGCGTTAACTCCGTCCTTCGCATATATGTCAGCCCGTTGCTGCTATCTTTCCTTTTCCACTGCATCATTCATGCAATTATCACTCTGTCCGTGTCGTCCCCCCTCGCGCGCTCCCTCGTCCGCATTGATGTCGTTATATCCATGCCGTCCACCCTCACCTACTCCCTCGTCTCCATATTTGTCAGTGTTACCATGCCGTCCCCCCTCGCCTGAAGTGTGGCGCATCGATAAGGAGCCCTTAATTTGTGGGGTTAACGCACTGGGTTCCCTTTTCGCTCAGCCATAAATACAAACCTTTCGTAGTTGGTCATTAGTCATCTCAGTCGCTCATCGCGAAAGCTCATTCTCGCGATCATCACTCAAAATTAAGAGTGCATAACTAATTATTTTGAGAAGCCATTGCATAGCTCATTAAGGCTGCTGCAGGAGGACGCATCAATGCTGTTTGCTTCCCTCGAAAGACAGGTAATTTTTTATCGCATGCTTTCGACGTTATTTCCGTAGTTCTAGTTAATTAGTGTTTTTTAGTTAGTCATAATTAATGTAGTTTGTATTATGAAATAAGTAGGTCGTAGTTATTTAGACATAGTTTTTAGTATTTTTGAGTACGTACGGTACCCATAATTTGTCGGAGGGAAGACTTGCCCCTGATTTTGTGTAGAATGACGAGGCAGGCATGTGATGGTCAGCTTGCATTGACTGCCGCGAGTATCTACCGAACCAGGCGCTCGGGTTGGAGTCCGACAAGTACACCGACCCAGCCTCCGATGATACCGAGGACGACACACGATAGACGGGTGGTCCACATTGGGGAATTGTGTCATTGGAGGTGCCCTATGTGTACTCCACACTTAATGATGTTGCGGTATGTTCCCTTGTACTGCCGCAAGAAAAAGGGTCCCAATGGGCATGAGGCATCTTACATTTAACTTGTTCACACGGTTTCGTAGCCAGGAAGTTCTGAAGATGTTCAAGGTATTGTGACTGCAAAACTAAAGGCAAAAGTTCGAGTCCATCTGGACCGAGCTAGAAAGGTGAACTACAGAGGGAGAGCAATTCCTGAATTAGAGAAATGGTCCTTTCTCTATGACACAGATGGTGCGAGGTATGGGATTATGATGACCAACATGTCCGAGGTATACAACAGTGTCCTAAAAGACGTGTGGTGCCTCCCCATCACCGTGATCGTGGAGGAGACATGGCCTCATAGTGGAGGTGCCTCGGACGTGGCTGGTCATCATTGTAGTGGCACACACATATGCAGTTAGGATTTGTGCAACAATATATAGGATCATATGAACTTCCTATGTTGATGACCTCCTTGCTGCCCCTCTCGTGCTGCATCTATTGCTGGAGGTCACCGTTCTCCTTATTGAAACTGTCAATCTATGCCTTCATCTCTAAGATTCACTCCCACAGTGTATCTACGTATCTCACAACATAGTATTCATGGGGAGGATCGATCCAGTGGATGAAGTTGCATTTCGCCATCTATTGCAAAGGAGGGTTAACATGAAGCTCTATTAGCCGTAAGAGAAAATAAAATATTGGCTAACTGCACTCCAAAGTGTGGGCATCAGAAGAAATATCGCCTGCCATAAAAATGGCTTTCAACGACATGCACAACCGCGTCCTCCCTATGTTTGCATTTCGGCATACTGGTTGAACCCGCCTGTTTGGCATCAAGCGGTAGTTAGGGCCGAAATCCTCCCTTCTTTCCAGGGGAAGGTCTTCCTTTGGCAACCCCGCTCCGACTGGCTCCTCGGCGTCTACCATGCTATATTATTGTATGATGGAGAAGGTTCTTCTCCCTACAAAAAACTTAACACAGTTTAGATGAGTGATTGCGAGAGCTTCGTATTTGAAGCCGAGCGAAAAGAGAACCCGGTGCATTACCACCGAAAATTATGTACGCATTGTTGACATGCAGCACCATGAGCAACAGAGGACAACATAGTAAGAGTAACATATATGCGCACGAGGGAGCGGGCGAGGCGGGACAACATGGACAGACTAACATTTATGCGGGCAAGGAAGCCGGTATGGTCAAGCCAACACATGTCTGAAGGAGGGAGCGGGCAAGGGGGGACAGTATGGATAGACTGATATTTCTGTGAGCAAGGGGGGCAACACCAAGGGGGGACATCCCTCATCGTATATCGCTAATTACGATTAAATTATTATAAATTAATATGACAAATTTTGATCACATAAAATTTCTAAAAAAATTACACAATTAGGTCGACTGTGTTAGGAGGATTCGCATAAAATTTTGTCATTTTTAGAGCTCATTTGCTATATATAACAACTCCTACAAATATCAAAATAGTACAAATTTTTGAGCAATATTCAAAGAGGATAAAATTGTCAAAAAAATTACACAATGAAGCCCGTTGTATCGGAGGGCTGTGAATAAAATTTTGTAATTTTTTAAACTCATTTGCTATATATAAAAATTTAAACAAATATGACATAAAATTACAAATTTAGGCAGGTAATTAAGCCAGCTTAATCACCTGCCATTATGTGGGGTGACGACAGGTGGCCTGCCGTCTGGTGGCAAGCGCCTACTACCCGTCAGCCAAATGACAGGCGCCACATGTCACCTCCGAAGCGATGCCGCTCCGTGACCGAACGACAGAAGCGTTATTTTTGTCAATACTACGAGCATATGACTATTTTTGTAAATACGAGTTTAAAATATGCCTATATGATAAAAATTCTTGAATTAGGAGGTACTCACCATCAGAGCAGAGTAGAATAAAGAGAGCTAGCTGTAGAGACAAAGCTACTTTTGGCACTATTTCGCACCGTATTTACAAAAATAGTAGTATGCTCAGTGTATTTACAAAAATGTCATTTCTGCCATTCGGGGGAGGGCGGCAGTGCTCGCGAGTGACAGGTGGTGCTACCGCCGGCAGCAGGCGCCTGCCACCCCCTCACTGAACAGCAGGCAGCCTAATGCCCAGGGGGACAGTAGGCTTGCCTGCTGTCCAGGGAGGGGGCGGTAGGTAATAAAGCAGGTTAATTAGCCAGTTTAATTACCTACCCTAATTTTTTGATTTTTTAAATATATCAAATGAGCTAAAAAAATTTATGAAAATTTATGTACAACCTTATGACACAATGTACCTTGAAGTATAATTTTTGGGTAATTTTATCCACTACGAATGTTACTAAAAAATTCATACAATTTTGATATTTTTATGAGTTTTTACATATAGTAATGAGCTCTAAAAATTACGAAATTTTATGTGAAGCCTTCCGATATAGTAGTAGGTATTGTGTAATTTTTTAGGAATTTTATGTGGTCTAAATTTACCACATTTATTCAGGTTAACTTAATCATGAATTTAACGATCGTCACGCATGTTTTGAAGTGCCATGTGTCGGCCAATCGTCGTGTGTGTGTGTGTGTGTGTATATATATTATTTGTTGCTATCCAGTTCGCACAATTGTCACTCTCTCTATATGTGCCCCTCTTGCAGGCTCTCTGGTTTGCACTAATGTCATTATTTGAGTGTCGTCTCCCCTCGCCCGCTCCCTTGTTTGCACATTTGACATTGTTACGATGTCGTCCCGTTCACCCAAAGCGCTGTTCGTGCGGGAGTGAGTGCACCGGGTTCACCTTTCGCTCGGGCATAAATATGCACCTCTGGCTAATGCATAGCTCATTAGTTCGAGAAGCCAACGTCTTAGTCGCTCATCGCAGAAGGTCATTGCCATTGTTGTTGCTGTAAATTGGGAGTGCGTAGCTCATTAGTTCGAGAAGCTAGTGTGTAGCTCAAACTTGGCAATGCTGATTTCTTCTCTGGAATGACAGGTAATTTTTTTATCGTATGCTTTGAACGTTATTCCCGTAATCATAGTTAATTAGTGTTATTTAGTTAGTTGTGATTAATGTAGTTTGTATTACAAAGTGAGTATGTCATAGAAATTTAGACATAATTTGTACTATTTTTGTGTACGTAGGGTACCCATAATTTGTTAGTTCAGGGCAAGTAATGAGTTAGTACTAAGGACAACGGTAATGAATGGCTCATCATTTTTTGGATGAGTAATCAAATTATTGGTAAGTAGTGAAGTACGAACGCATATAATCACTGATTTATAGTATGTTGCTGTCATTATGAATGTTCACACTAATATTTCGCACTAATGAGCGGTACTCTCAAAACTAATAGTGCGTAGCTAATTATTTAGAGAAGATAGTGCATAAGTCATTAAGGAGGTGTCAGTGTTGATTAGTTCTCCCGAAAGACAGGTAATTTTTTATAGCATGCTTTCGATATTATTCTCGTAGTCATAATTACTGTTATTTAGTTAGTCATAATTAATGTAGATTGTATTACAAAGTAATTATTAATGTTCGCACTAATATTTCATCTGTCCTATGTATTTGGTAGGTATGGCTGTACCGGAGCTTCTGGAACACTCATACGATGAGAAACACCATTATCATGCATGGATGACAGGTGACACGGCTGGCCCTTCACCGTTCAAGCCGTGGGGGGATCCGTAAGCGCTGGACGAGCACTACGTCCCAACTCTGCGGGCCATGGGCTTGTTGCCCTTTGCGAGGCTGGTCTCCACCAGGCATGATTTCACCATCGATGGCAGCCTGCTCGCGGCACTGACGGACAGGTGGAGGCCCGAGACGCATACATTCCACTTTTGTTGGGGTGAGATGATGGTCACTCTGAACGACATCGCGTTCTCCATCGGTCTCCCTCTCGAGGGTGACGCACTTGTTCCAGCCCCTGCACCAACCGACTGGAAGGAGAGGTTAGCGGACCGGTTCGGCTGGCCTATCTCACAGAGTGCACGTGGCATCCCCCGCATGTGGCTTAACAATTTCAGTGTATGCCTACAGGTTGCAACGTCTGAGGTCGTCAGGACTCATCTTGTCGCATTCCTTATCCAGCTCTTTGGTTAGAGCATGTTTCCAGCCACACACAGTAATATTTGCAACGCTAAATTTATTGGCCTCACCGAGTCTTTGGTGGACACAGAGTTTGGTACGATGCCTCGGTACAGCTGGGGATCAGTGGTCCTGTGCACCACATATCGGGGGTTATGTGATGCTTGCCAGTGCACCACTGCTGGTACCCCCAATCTGGCCATCTGCTACGTGTTCCTATTGTTGTTGAGTTGGGAGCACTTCCCTGTCAGATGTTCGACGATCGTGATGCCAGTGCACCCATTTGGAGAGTTCATAGACTTGATAGACGGGCCCACTATAGGCATCTGGTGGACTGTTTCCCATTTGCAGTGGGCGAAGGGCAAACTGTTGAGGTGCTACTTGCTATGGCACAACGAGTTCGAGTCATTGCATGACAACAACGTCATATGGAGTCCCTAGATGGTAGATTTCGTGCATCGTGTATCGCCGTAGGGTTGTCCTGTATTGCCTGGAGGACAGAGAGCTATGGATGATGACACACCATCTGGTGTTCTCGTACATGGTGGAGGCTTACGTGCCACAGCGCGTGATATGATGATTGGGTTTGCACCAGGTCGTGCCCCCTCTAGATGGCAGGTTCCTACCTCATGCTGTTCATCAGTGAGTCAAACTCCATCCGACTATTGTGTACACTTTCTATGTCTTACTATATAACTTCGATGATTTTGAAAATGTAGGTAGTCGAGGGCTGGTCGGCATGGTATAGACTGGCAGCCAATGCAACAGCAGTGGACGAAGACATGGACGGAAAGGGCACACATTGATGTCATCATGGAGCAGCGTCCGTACGACTTCTAGACGTACGATGAGTACCTGGAGTGCTACGTAGCCTGGTCACGAGGCAGACTGACCATTCCTCCACCAGATTGCCCTGAGCACATCACGTGTGAGGAACGTCTAGAACGCTCCATCGATCCCCACAGTGCTTCGCGGCGGCATGACAGCGTAAGACAGTTCAAATATCTTATTGTTCCATTCAATAAATTCATACTGCTCGTTACTGAACCTGTTTCATATGTCACTTCAGTTGGAGCGGCCGCAGCGCATCGCAAGCAAATCAAAGGCCATCATAAGTAATCCGGAGACACCACCTGCCCTGTAGAAGACTATGAAGTTCATCCTAAAGCAAGCCAAAAAATAGTGCACAACCTAAGCTGCGGCCGTTGCATGGATCACAGTGCGCACATGAGCCACCCAGTGGGGGCACCAT
Source organism: Dendrocalamus latiflorus (assembly GCA_017311315.1). Lineage (NCBI taxonomy): Eukaryota > Viridiplantae > Streptophyta > Magnoliopsida > Poales > Poaceae > Dendrocalamus > Dendrocalamus latiflorus. The sequence goes on from CM029615.1 coordinate 22,554,892, forward strand.
GCTCACCTGCCAGGTCATCGCGACTTAGCGAGTCCAGCTGGCTATTGCAATCTGCTGAGTCTGCATGGCATCGTAGTAGTAGCCGCTAATCATCTGTGCGTTGTACCGACGAGGAGGAAACTTACGTACGGACCTACATTTTTCCCTATTACACCTTCCGTTGCACTAACATCATGGCGTTCTCCCGCCGCAGGTCTATTGTCGAGATGCATCCCTTTTGCCGTCCGCATCACCTGCACAGACTACCGCTCCCCATTGTTCATCTTCACTGCACATTTGGGAGGTATGAGATTCGCATTGTACATCCGGAATATTTGTTGTGACTAATATCGTTTCATCTTGCAGCCTCCAATTCAACATATGGGTGATGACGAGTCCACTAATGATGACACGGCCCTCCCAGATGCTTCTAGAAAGCAGTACACGACGCCAAGGTTTGTAGCGTACACAAGACAAAGCTCATCGTTCTAGGCATACGCAGGGTTTGGACACTTCGGTGGGCAGAGCTCCTCCGGCTTCACTGCCACGTCGTACGATCAAGGCGAGAGCTCCTTCGCACCACAAGGGGTATTTCTAGAGTCCTTCGTACATGACATTATTGCGGGTGGCTCGTAGTTCGGCATGTCTCAGCTGGACGACTTCACCCTTATCGGACCCAGCCTACCGTACCTCAGCCTACTGAACCACCGCCGGCCACTAAGCAGACAGAACGGTCTTCATACCACTTTTGACCTGATACGCAACCTCCGGACCAACTAACGTAACCAACGGGACATTCTCATGTACGACGGAAGACAAGGCCACGTACGGGCAGGCAAGCACGGCGAGAAGATAGTAGTGGTTTAGATGAGTGAGCCATATCGCATTCAGTGTGATGCATTTTTTGTACTACTATAATTACTTTTAATTGTACAAATTCCTAATGTATAAAATTATAAAAAAGTGAAACGATCGTTAAATTCATGATTAAGTTAACCTGAATAAAGGTGGCAAATTCGGACCACATAAAATTTCTAAAAAAATACACAATAATTATTACTGTATCGGGAGACTTTACATAAAATTTTGTAATTTTTGGAGCTCGTTTGCTATATGTAAAAACTCGTAAAAATATCAAAATTTTATTAATGTTTGAGCAAAATTCGCAATGGATAAAATTACACAAAAATTACACTGTGAGGTACGTTGTGTCTGGAGGCTTCACGACAAAAGTAAAGCACATTGATACTAAATTTCACTTCATCCGTAAATGTCTGGACAGCGGGAGGATATGCTTGGATTTCACGAGCTCTCAGGAGCAGCTCGCTGACATCCTGACTAAGTCACTCGGACACGCTAAGTTCTATGAATTGCGCGAGAAGATTGGCGTCGTCAAGGTCAAGTGAACCGAGCAAGAATTAGGGGGAGATTGTTGGATAATCTAACTCGGTTCAAGCTTCTGAACTTCACACGTTTTAGCTGGGTCAATAACTTGTGCTCGGTTTTAGCTAAATCAGGAGCGTCTGTACATGTCCGACGCATGCGAGTTCATGCAGGGACTTTCTGCTTTTCCGTTTGTAGAGTCCAGAGCGCGCGGCACATCCTTGAGTTGTGGGATGGCACGACTTGTGAGGAGGGTATGGCGCGTGCGCGTCGTGGTGTTCACGGACATGAATCTGTGACCATATTTGTTTCCTATTTAAAGCAATAGAGTCATTAAAAAACGCTGCGATCTTGCAGCACCAAAATATCATAGGAGTTCATCGTGTTCTTCGTGTTTGGTGTGCGTGCGTGTGCTTGTCTTCATCGTCGCCGGCAAGAGGAAGCCAGAGGTGAAGACGTCATCGTCATGGCCTTCCAGGCCGGCGTATCGTCAATCTTGAGCTCACGCACGATCACCCTTGATGCAGTGTCCCATATATACATACAAAGAACCAAAAAAAAACTATAATTCACTCAATCTTGTGATGATTCCAGAGGAACAGAGCAATTGGCCATTGGGTGCATGCATCAAGGATACAAATCACACGGACCTTTGTAGGACCGAAATGGCGACAGAGGGGGGTGAATGTCGACCACTTTAAAATTCGTCACCCACAAGTACTCAAAAACTCAGCTCTTCGATAGCTATTAGAAAGCTACGAAGACGAAAATATTAGCTCTCCGGAAGATCCTAAAAATCATACTTTAACTAGGAAGGAGCACTGCAGACTGCAAGCAAAAAGGACGAAAGAAATACACCTTCTCCTCTGGCCAAAGATTGCTTAAAGCAAAAGAAGAAACATTAAATGCTTGAGTACTTGCACAAGAAGACACATTTAAATGCTTGCTGCCACCAAACCGAAAAAGCAAATCACAAAATGATCTGCTAGTTGGCCTAAATGCTCTTTTGTACTGCTAGTACAATTCTCTTTTTTTACGGCAAAGCAACGAAGAGACCAAGCAAAAAGGAACTGCAGCCAAGAGAATAAATTGCAAAAGAAAACTACTCGGCTGGAAGATCAATAGAGAGTTGCTACCGAAAAAAATGAGTGGGCTGCTGATCATTTAATGCTTGACCAAAAGATCCCAACCGGACTGCATGAGCTGCAAGAAACTAAAAACCGAGAGCAATAAAAGTAGCCTCCATTAGCTGCCGAAAAGGCCAATCAAAGCCAAAAAGGAAATGGGAGCAGTTCGGCTAAATCAAGAAAATATGATCTTGGTTCACATGCAGATCGGCCCAGAGAATAAACTGTAACGACAAAGTATACACTTAGCTGACTAAAAACCAGAGCATTCAAACCAAGAGTAGCAGGAAAGAGAAAGCACTAGTATTCTTGTTGGCCTAGACTTGATACGTTGCCAGCAATCAACACACAGAAGACATCAACCAAAAATGCCTGAATAAAAACTGGAAGCCACTGAGACAAAGAAGACTTAAGGCCAAGAACCAAGTGCAAGAACTCAGGACAACTCAACACAAGATAACATAAATCGATACGGGGACATACATGATTGATATAGAGTGTTTACATCTCAATCCATTCTCTGCCTCTCAATCCTCAAGAACACCAAGAGCTACACATGCTTCTTGGGAGGAACACACACATACACACATGGAGAAACCCAAATGAAACCCTAACTTTTACACTCACTCTCTCAACCACTAAAGCACAAAGCCCTAAACCCCTCTCCAAGTCTTGCAAACAACCAGGAAACACACTCCTATTTATAGCATTCCTTGATGGGTTTACACTTTGCTTTGCCCATTTTACCCCTCCATGCTTTGCCCGCTAACCCGCTTCCTTTTGCAGCCTCGCGCTTTTACCGAAACGCCCCTGCTGCACCTTCCGGGAAGCTTCCGCGTTCCTTGTCTCGCATGCCTCGCAACCACCTCGAGTCCACGTCGTCTTCGACATATCCCGACCGTTCTGACCTCAGCGCCACCTGCGCCTAGTCCAGTCCTCCGTGTCTCGCCACGACTCCACTCGACGTCCTGCAGCCATCACAGACAAAAAACACATCGCATAGCACGGCACAAAAGCATATAAATATGATTAGTACCAACAAATCCTACTCAAGCGAGAAATGGCCCAAATGACCAACCGGGAAGACGACCACGCGTCAAATCTGTCTAGTCATAACCCGACCTCGCCAAATGCCAAAAAGGCACGAATCACTCAAACCAAACTCACTCTAACCAAACCACGTGTCAATTACTCATCACCAGCTTGAGATTTAGACCACATGGTCTCTCAATCTCCCCCTTGATGAGTATATTGACAAACCCTGAAAAACGTTGAGTTTGTTTGAAATGAAAAAGAGTCAAACATGGTCCAAAGAAGATTAATGAAGCTAATGACCATGTTGACAAAAGAACACTAGAGCTACAACAGAAAGAGCAAATTTTTCTTCAAAACTCTAGAAGGATCCCAAATGAACATGGTTCCCAAATTTTTCTTCAAGTTTTTCTCCTCTATTCTCCCCCTTTTGGCAATAAACACATCAAGGATGCAAAAGAGAGAATATAACATGACAATGGATGAATATGGCTGAAGTTTGTTTATTTTAGCATTTAGAGCTATGAGAATTATCCATAATGACCATACTCAACTACACCAAGCCATAACTCAATAAAAGGCTATCTAGATCATGACAGGATATGTATATCCTAGCTAGAGCACATAGATGATGATCTGAAATGTAATGCATTTTATGAGCATGTCAAATCATCAATAAGCAAAGTCTAACTAGAGATATCCAAGGATGATGCAGACCATGTCAATTAAGCTAAGCGGAACAAGGAAGCTAATATTGAGTCCAAATAGAGTGCTATAAGCTCAAGATTGAAACATTGATTAAGTACCTTTTTTGTAGCTTAAGCAAATTGAACACATAAACCATTGTCTTTTTAAAGCTCATGGTCGTTTCCAACCCAATTTTTTTGTTATGTGCTAGATCTCAAGCCTTATGCGACTACTCCAAGCAAGAAGCTTAAGAAGATAGTCTAGGTCATCCAAAACTCCCCCTGAGTTCATGCCTAGTGCAATGGCAAGCCGTCTCATGAGAAAGAATTGGTGAAATCAGTTTTTTCGCACAAAAGAGATCTTTTTGCTTTTTAAACAATTGTACTAACTTATGCATCATCAAGAACTAATATAGCTCAAACTAAGACTTAATAGAGATTCAACGCTCAACTTAGCCTACTTGACATGGCATGAATCATAAAAGGATAGCTCAAGAAAGACTAGACTCAAATGCTAGCATGACAAGTTTTAATTCAGATTGAGCAGTTTTAATTAACTTATCATGGCAGAAGCTAGTCTACACATATGAAGTCATGATAAATCTAGCAAATACGCACAAATCATGGCAAGGTGTGAAGCATTGTAATCATGTCATGACAGGATAATAATCAAGGCTCCATGTAGTTATATTACAATGCAGAATGCTAAAAATGCAGAAAAACCAGCTCCCCCTCAACATGAGATGCAACTTTTAGTTCAAGTTAAGTTAAGTCAATATTAAGCTCCAGAAGCTCCCAAATGAACTCCCCCTGAACCAAAGCAATAAAATCGAGAAGCTGGCAAAACAAATCCAAACGGGTAGTCCTTAAAGCATAGATAAGATGTAGAGGATACTATGGCTCAGACAGACTCTCATCTACCCCACATGACTCCAAGACTATTAGCTGACCGTAAACCACACACTAGAGAGCAAACACGTACCCTGTCTACCCGAGGGTGGCCCGACCCTCGCTAGAACCTACAAGAAGTGAGTGAGTCAATCTAGTGAGATAAGAAGCAGCTAATAAGAAGCATCCTGGAAGCACAAGATAAGAGTAAGAAGTCTAAGCAACTAGACAAGAGAAGCACTCTAACCTATGCTAGAAGGACTAAGCCCGACGCACCCCGAGAGCAATGCAACAGAAATGAGACAGAAGCATAATCAATAGTAAAGCAGTAAAGCCCAAAGCTCCCCCTCACTACAGTCCATAAGGACAAACCACCCCAAGCTCTCCCCGCAGAGCTGAAAACCTCGAACTATCCAATGGCTTGGTGAAGATGTCAGCGAACTGGTGGTCACTCTCCACAAACTGGAGCACTATATCGCCCTTCTCTACATGGTCTCTAAGGAAGTGAAAACGAATATCGATGTGCTTGGTCCGAGAGTGTTGCACTGGGTTCTTAGCAATGTTAATCGCAGAAGTGTTATCACAAAAGAGTGGAACACTGTCGATAACTAACCCAAAGTCCCGCAGGGTCGAAGCCATCCAGAGCACTTGGCTACAGCAACTGGCTGCAGCAACGTACTCGGCCTCCGCGGTGTACTGTGCAACGCCGGACTGCTTCCTCGAAGACCAGGAAACAAGAGAACTGCCAATAAATTGGCAAGTGCCAGAAGTGCTCTTCCTATCTATCCTACAGCTAGCAAAGTCTGCGTCCGAGAAGGCTCTCAAGGAAAGACAGGATGAGGAAGAGTACCAAATACCATAGTCAATGGTAGCTCGGAGGTACCGAAAGATGCGCTTCACCGCCTGGCGGTGAGATACGCGAGGAGAGGCCTGAAAACGAGCACACAGATACACAGAGAAGTGTATGTCTGGTCTCGAGGCAGTGAGTTAAAGAAGGGAGCCGATCATACTTCTGTATTCTTTCTGATCAACTGGCTCGCCATCTTCATTTGGGTCAAGATAGGCTGTAGAAGCCATCGGAGTTGACACCGGCTTACCATCACTCATGTCGAAGCGTCTCAGGAGGCCGCGAGTGTACATGCCTTGATGCAAGAAGGTACCCTCCCGAGTCTGCTTGATTTGGAAGCCAAGGAAGAAGGTCAACTCGCCCATCATGCTCATCTCAAACTCGGTGCTCATGACATCCGAGAACTGTGAAACCAGAGTATGGGAAGAGCCGCCGAAGATGATGTCATCGACATAGATCTAGACGAGCAGAAGGTCATTGCCATGACGGCGGATGAACAAGGTCTTGTCTACTTTACCCATTTCAAATCCATGACTCAACAAGTAGGACTTAAGCCTCTCATACCAAGCTCTGGGGGCCTGCTTAAGTCCATACAACGCTTTGGAAAGCTTGAAGACATGGTGTGGGTATTTGGGGTTCTCGAAACCTGGAGGCTGTCTGACGTAAACTTCTTCCTCAATGACTCCATTAAGGAAGGCACTCTTGACGTCCATCTGGTAGAGCTTGAAACCCTTAGAAGCTGCAAAGGCAAGCAGGATTCTAATGGCCTCAAGTCGAGCTACAGGGGCAAAGGTCTCCTCGAAGTCTAGACCCTCAACCTGGGAAAACCCCTGAGCTACCAGTCTAGCCTTGTTTCGAATAACCACTCCATCCTCGCTCTGCTTGTTCTTGAACACCCACTTAGTCCCAATAATATTGTGACCTCGCGGGGGCTCGACAAGCGACCAGACCTTATTCCTCTCAAAATTTTCTAACTCCTCATGCATGGCATTAACCCAAGACTCATCGGAAAGAGCATGAGAAACATCTTTGGGCTCAAAGGAGGCAATGAAAGCAGAATGGAGACAGAATTGAGATAAGCCAGATTTTGAGCGGGTAACACGCTCGAAAAGGTCTCCAATAATCTGCTCTAAAGGATGCCTTTTCTGGATATGACGGGGAGGTCCTGGATGAGGAGAAGAAGTGGCCTCTACCTCGTGTGCAGACGAGGCAGGGACAGAGCCACTAGCTCCGGAGGAAGCAGTAGGCATGGGCTGATCATCTGGAGGTGCGGTGGAAGACGGCACCTCAAGGGGTGGATAAGGGACTGGATCGGGTAGACAACCCTCATCTCCATCGTCCTCGTCATCCATGAAGATGGTCTCGGACTGCTCTAAAGAACCTGAGATATCAGGCCTAGTCCCCGGACTAGCCTCGTCGAAGGTCACCTCACAGGTCTCTACCATTTTACTAGATTCGCAGTTCCAAACCCTATAAGCCCGCGAAGAAGGCGAGTAACCTAGAAAGATACCATCACAAGAACGTGACTCGAACTTATCTAGGTTCCCAGACTTCAGAATAAAGCACTTGCAACCAAACACACGAAAATGGGAGACGTTGGGCTTTCGCCCATATCTCAGCTCATAAGAGGTGCGGTGCAAGTGTGCCCGAAGAAAAACTCGATTGGAAACATGGCAAGCGGTGGTTATAGCCTCAGCCCAAAACTTCCGCGGTGTAGAGTACTCATCGAGCATCGTCCTGGCCATCTCGACCAAGGTACGGTTCTTCCTCTCCACAACGCCATTTTGTTGTGGGACGTGCGGAGAAGAGAACTGGTGCTCTACACCTGTCTCACCACAGAAACTCTCGAAGTAGGAATTCTTGAACTCCGTGCCATTGTCACTACGGATCGCTCGTAAGGCACCCGGAAGCTCAACAGAAAGCCTACCGAAAAGACATCGGAAATGTGAAAATGTCTCATCCTTCGAGGCTAAGAAAAACACCCAAGAAAATCTCGAATAGTCATCGACCACAACAAGTACATACCACTTCCCTCCGGCTGACTGCACTCGAGCTGGTCCAACAGTGTCCATATGGAGCAGCTGTCCTGGTGCATCAGTCATGGTCACAGTGACCGGAGGATGTGAAGCGGCAACCATCTTGCCGTGCCGGCATGGAGCGCAAACAAGATCTTTGACCATTTTGAGCTTCGGCAGACCACGAATGAGGTCGTGGCCGCTAACTCGGGTCAAATGGTCAAATCCAATATTACCAAGTCTCCTATGCCAGAAGGTCAAATCACGGGACTCTGAGGCAACCAAACACCGGAGAAGATCACCAAAAGAATCAGAAAAATCAGCACGAAAGATCCTCCCATAACGAGAAATCTCGCAAACCAGACTACCCGAAGAATCAAGAATTTTGCAAGCGTTTTTCTTGAAGCTCACTTCGAAACCGTCATCGGTAAGCTGAGAAACGGAAAGCAAATTGTACTGCAGCTTACTAACCAAGGCAACATCCTTAAGAATAAAAGAAGAATTAACATGCACAGTACCTTTGGCGATGACGCGCCTAGATGAAGCGTCTCCGAAGGTGATCGTCTCATCACCTGGAGCGCGGGCTAGAGAGGAGAACCTTTGGGAGTCTCCGGTCATATGACGAGAACAACCAGAGTCTACAAGCCAAACCTTCTGCTTCCCTACCCGGCGAACCTGAGTCAAACAGAGAGTAAAGTCTCAGTACTGGGATAAATCAAGAGAGATTTTGGCACCCAATACCGAGTAACACGTGGAGCAGATGAAGTAGTCAAACACGACTGACCTCTATCTACCCTACGCTCTCTGTGACTCAAAGAAGCAGAAGGTCTATGAGCAGACCTGAAGCTGTTGCGGGGTCTGACTGCTACAGGAGAGCGAGTTGGAACACCGGCAACACGCTGATCACGCCGTGGGTAACTGTCTCGACGGGGGAAACGAGATGTACCCTCAGGACAGCGGAAGTCACGACCCGGAGCAGCATGAGGACGAAAACCAGAAGACTCAGAAAAACCAAGTCCTCGATGCTGCCCAAACCCGTCAGAAGCAAACCTAGACCTCGTGCTAGTCTTAGGTGCACTCGGGATCTTGGGCTGACCCTGAATACGCCTAAGTGCCTCTGCACGGTCTCTTCGCGCAATCCTGGCGCGCCTGAAGCATCTCTCGATCGAGTGCCCATCCTTCTGACAGAAGGTGCAGTGGTACTTCACCTTCTGAGAGGTGGAAGTAGCACAAAGAGGCTTCGCCTTCTGAGAGACCGAAGCAACAGGTGGAATCACCTTGCTATAAGAAATCCCTTGGACAATGCCCGCTGATTTGAATTTAACCTCATCAGATCTGGGCTCAACCTCGATCACACCTCCTACGATGGGTCGGAGAATAGCAGGTGGATGCTTCCTCATATCCTCATAGAAATCATATCCTAGACCTTGATTGAACTTGCAAATCTTGGATTGGTCTAAAATAAGATTAAGCTTCTTTGTGCCGCCTACAAATCTCTCGAGAGTGTTCATAAGGTACTGACACTCCCGAAAGACAGAGGTGCAAGAAGAGCAGGGGGAAGAGGGAACAGCAGGAGGTAAGGGAGCAGATGAAGAACCAACAGCAGAGGTAAGAATGGCTTGTGCACGCACAGCCGACTCGGAAGGGACAGTCCTACTGCTAGCAGTTTGGTTCACGTCGCTAAGCGTCTCAACCTTACCCTTGGGCTCCATCCCCTTTTCAGCAATCACATTACAAGGAGTTGATGACTTCTCTAATAAGTCCTTAGTTAGCTTCACACATTTGTCATTCAAAGCAACGAGTTCAAGTTTTAGTTTGTCACAACTAATGCATGGTGAGCTAACAGGATCCTTAGTCGCAAACTGAGCCAATTTGTTGTTTTGATCGATCATCTCTTGGAATTCCTTAGAAACAGATTCAAGTTCAAGAGTTAATTTTTGGACAATTGGTGCAAGAAACAACAGGCTCAAGTAAAGAAGCATGCAACTCGGCAATCTTGTGATCTGCACGTTTTAGGTTCGACTTCAGCTTATTGCAGTTTTCACATGACTCGGGCAGATCAAGCAACATGGTATAAAGACCTCTAAAAGCATTGTCCTTATCCTCACATGAGGTGCAAGTACTAGTCTCAATAGGAGCAGATGAAATAGAAGCAATCCTACTCATCTCTAATTCAGCCAACAGACTAATGTTCTCCACCTTAACAGTATCAAGCTCGGAGGACAAACTATCATGCGAGGTCCTTAACTTCTCCAAATCACCCAACAAGGCAGAGAATGTATCACAATCATCACTAGCAAGAGCAGATGTAAGAGCAATAATCTCTAGTGACAATCTATCTACTTACTTCTCTAACTCAGTACACCTAGCCCTAGCTCTAGCATGAAAACCACCTAGCTTAAGAAAAGCATGATTGAGCTGGTCGTAGGTGGGGCATACTTCGTCCGAGTCGGAGTACAGCTCGCTGTCGCTCAGTTCGCCCTCGAGGGCCATGAAGCACATGCCGGAGAAGTCGTCGCCGCTCTTGGGGTCTTGATCACCCGTCCCGTCGTCGTCGCTCCATCTCTCCACCTCGCTGAGGTCGAGGTCGTCGAACGCGGCGAGGACGCGGTGGAAGAGCTTCTTGGCCTTCCCGAAGTCGCGGAACTTCTTCTTGCCTTGTGGATGTGCTGGAGGCTTCTTGCTGCGGTTCTTGTCGGTGTAGTCGTTTTTGCTCGAACCGCCGAAGTCAGCTTTGCCCTTCTCCAGCTTGGGGCAGTTTGCCCGAATGTGGTTGGGGCCACCACACTCGAAGCAAATCACGGGTCCTCCCCTCTTCGTGTCTCTCCTACCCTTGTAGGCATGGGAAAACCTTCGGGCTAGGAGGGCCAGCTGATCATCCGCAAGCTGCTCTAACTGATCATCAGTTATGTCACAGAGAGCAGCAAGGGAGAAACCAAAAAAAGAATCAGAAGAAGGCCTGGAAGAAGAATCGGGATCGGTGACCAAGGCCATCGACTGTGACTTCGACCGACGAGAGACAACGTCAATCTCGTGAGTCTTGAGGCGCGAGTACAGCGCGTCAAGAGTCAGGGTCGAGAGGTCTGTCGTGTCTTTGATGGTGGTCACTTTCATCTCCCAAACACGCAGATCGAGTGCCACGAGCATCTGACGAGCGTTGTCCGAGTCGGGGTATGTGAGACCGACCGCTCGGAGGTTGCTCAAGATTTTGTGAAATCGCGAAAAGCACTCATCCAGGGACTCACCAGCAAGCATCTCGAATTTGTTGTATTCGCGCTTGAACTGGTCCTGTCGAACCGTCTGGATCTGAGTGGTGCCCTCATGATATGCGTCGAGGGTCACCCAGATGTCGTAGGCGGACGACAGGTGAGATATGCGGTCAAACTCGCTACGACTCAAACCCTGGATGATGATGTTCCTTGCCTTTGCATTCGCCTCGACATCAGCCATGTTCCCGGCATTGATGTTCTCATCGGCAGGAACAACGAATCGTACCTTGACCTTCCGCCAGATGGCATACCCCTGGGTCTGGATGTATGTCTCCATTCGGCTCTTCCAGAAGGGGTAATCGATGCCATCGAAAACGGGCGGCTTGGTCGAGTACTTGTCCGTCGCCATGGCTCGAGACCGGTTAAGATCTATTGATTAGAGCTAACCGGCTCTGATACCAATTGTAGGACCGAAATGGCGACAGAGGGGGGGGGTGAATGTCGACCACTTTAAAATTCGTCACCCACAAAGTACTCAAAAACTCAGCTCTTCGGTAGCTATTAGAAAGCTACGAAGACGAAAATATTAGCTCTCCGGAAGATCCTAAAAATCATACTTTAACTAGGAAGGAGCACTGCAGACTGCAAGCAAAAAGGACGAAAGAAATACACCTTCTCCTCTGGCCAAAGATTGCTTAAAGCAAAAGAAGAAACATTAAATGCTTGAGTACTTGCACAAGAAGAAACATTTAAATGCTTGCTGCCACCAAACCGAAAAAGCAAATCACAAAATGATCTGCTAGTTGGCCTAAATGCTCTTTTGTACTGCTAGTACAATTCTCTTTTTTTTTACGGCAAAAAACACATCGCATAGCACGGCACAAAGCATATAAACATGATTAGTACCAACAAATCCTACTCAAGCGAGAAATGGCCCAATGACCAACCGGGAAGACGACCACGCGTCAAATCTGTCTAGTCATAACCCGACCTCGCCAAATGCCAAAAAGGCACAAATCACTCAAACCAAACTCACTCTAACCAAACCACGTGTCAATTACTTATCACCAACTTGAGATTTAGACCACATGATCTCTCAACCTTGTTGGTGAGGCTCCCGTGCTTTTTTGCAGGTTTTTTCTTTTTTGAAAGGAATTTTGGCAAGTTAATTGTTCGTTTAAATTGCACAAGGCATTGCATTGCCCAAATATAACCTATGATGAGGGCTAGTCTCTAGTTACAAAGGGTTATTCTATCCCCAAAGGGTATACCTCGCAATTTTTGATTTAGCATGCTCTGTATATACTGTATATATTCATGCATGCAATTTTTTGTTGCAAAATAAGCAACATGCAGATAATTTCTCCCCCAAAAATCAGTCAAAAATAAGCAACACGCAGATGATTTCTCCCCCCAAAAATCAGTCAAATTTCTAACTTTGCAGTGCACATTGATATGCGTGCTCTGACGGCAATACGTTGTCCACTCCAACGGTGACAGAGCTAGGAATTTTCTGGAGCTTAGGCAAACCAAACTAAGGCGAGTGTTTGCTTGAGATAATACTATCTTCAACCCCACCAATTGTAGAGAAGTTTCACTGCACTTTCGTCAGCGAGCCTAGGCAACCACCCGAGGTCGCCGAGAAGTGGCTCCTCACTCCTGCAAAAAAATGTCATCAGGCCAGTCTCAGTGGAGGTTTCATGTCCCAGTTTCCAACACACCCATATTTTGGAAACAGTGTAGAAGAGTTTCATCCCCATGAAACTCTCTCTACTCCCATGAAACTTTTATCATCTCTCTCTTCATCAATACAGTGCCATGTCAGCGTATTTAATGCCCATGAAACTCCATTAAACCCCACTGAGACTGGCCTAATGCGGTTGGGGAGCAAACGAGGAAGCTGAAATACTGTAGCAACACTATAGAAGCATTATAGGAATTTTTAAATATAATAAATGAGCTTCAAAAATAATAAAGTTTTTTGTCGAGTCTCCTGACACAATGTACTTGCTTATGTAATTTTTCCACAATTTTTACCGCTCTAAATATTCTCAAAAAATTATTTAATTATATTGTTATAAGAATATTTTAATATAGAAAATAAGGTCGAAGCAGTACAAATTTTTTTTAAAAGGCCTATTACACAGTGTACTAGATTGTGTAGTTTTTTTCATAATTTTGTATGTTCTAAAATTGTCTCAGAAATTAAGGGTTTATGTCTCAGAAATTACGATTTTAGGTTTTAAAAATTAAGATTTGTGATTTTATATAACTTAAAATGTGCCAGTTTTATTTGACTAATTTTCTCCGGTAGCTATTTAGCAAGTTTTCCCGGCGGAAATTCCCCTCCGCCGCCGCTCCCGTCGCTCATCAAGCTCAGCTCGTCGCGACATGCTTTATTTGTTGGGAGTTGGCCAACCACCATCACTAGCTCTTGTCTTATCAACTTGTTTGTTTATGGGCTAACAATCTACCTTGAGTAATATTTTGCTCTTATAGATTACTCCAAAGAAGATGCTTTCAACAACATTATTTATATCCAAAAGTATAAAAATTCTAATTTTCGACAGCCAACTACAATACCGTTTACTTCAGGTCCCTCAGCTATCAAAACCGAAACACTTAATTCAACGGTGCTTAATTTTGAAGGTAGCTTTCATATGTTGGCAACTGTGCACAAAATTTTAATACCATGGCAGCCAAGTAAGCAAAACATGTATCGATTTTTTTTTTCTTTTCTTCGAAGATCATTGAACAACTTCACACAGAATGTGGCGGGAGATTTATTGACAAACGTACGCTTAAAGTTGAGTCTATGCAAACGTTGTTATTTATTTGGAGACGATGTGACGTGTCAACCACCGCAGCAATAAGTAGAAATTAAACACAAGTTGACAGTGATTTTTTTTCTAAAATAATCACTGTCAACTTGTGTTTAATTTATAGTTTTACTATAAAGGCATGGGCAAAGTGGGTTCTTTTGGATTTATAGTTTTACTCTCTACAATAATTAGTTTTTAAACGAAGTGTTTTTTCAAAACGAGATCTACAATTGATTGTAGTAGACACCGTCCTAACTTTATCTATATTAGCTAAAATTGCACGTGAGTATCGACACTATCCTAACTTTATCTATATTAGCTAAAATTGCACATGAGTATCTCTCTCCGTACTCTCTCTCGCGAACGATCAGAATTCAAATTTTAAACCAAAAGCTATATAACACAGTCTAAAAAAACTCACTCTATACAAGACGTCTTCTCCAAAGTCATAATAATCCAACCATACTTATTTCACCAGCAACACCCCCCTGGCCGTCGTCTGCTGCTTGAAGCGCCGGGGCCAAAGCAAAACCGGAAGACCAGGCCAGTGGCACGTCGCCGAGGATGCCAGCCAGACACAGCACACTACAACCCAGCCCAGGTAACCTTAGAAACACCTGTGTTTAATACGTTGTGTGCACGGAAAACAATTTCGTTCGGTTACCGGAGGTTTTCGCTGGTAACCGGATTTCTCGGCAGATATTCCTTAACCGGCCAAAATATTTGGTGGAATTAGAATTTTTGCTACTCTGCGGATACCGCATGGACCATTTGCAGCAGTCACCTCCCCTGGGACACGTTGCTTGGTCACGGACACCGCAACGTACAGCTCCGGTGCTGCCTCTCTCATGACACGGCAAGCTAGCTGCCGTCTACCCCACCTTACGTCAACTTTCAACTTAAAAATTTTCAAATTGGTCTGCAAAGTTTCGAAAAATTCAAAAAACTTTTATTCAAAAAAGTTCAAATGATTCGAAACAATTGGAATTTTAAAATTTTCAACTCCAATGAGTCACCTTTCAACTCAGCAAAATTCAACTAAAAAAATCCGAGACTTTGGTTGCTCCTCGCCACCTCACCTGGCCGTCGCCCCGCGTGTTTCACCTAGGCTTCGCCGTGCAATCTCTTCGCCAACGAAGATGGTACATCTCGCATCTCATCATGGTGCCTGCACAAACAGCTCTAGGGTGGCCCTGTTGGATTTATCCCAGTAAAAAACTCATATATTACAAATAAATAGAGAGAATATGGAAGAATTTTTGAATTTCTTTATTCTCTTGCTTACACTTGCTTCTAAGAGAAAAATTACTTACAAGTCTCCTCATTACATAGTCTAATACTCTCCTACTAACATACATATTCAAATTAACTTCAAGTTGGTCACTCTACTACGTCTCGGACTCGATTTAAACCTAAGTCAAGATTATTTCCAACAATCTCCCCCTAATCTTGACTGACATACTCTAGTTTAGTCTCAATGTATTATGAACTACTAGTCACATCTCTAAATAAAGTGTTTTACATGGAAGCTAAATGTGGAACTCAACTCAACTGATACGAATCCATCCAGATGCAAAAAATCTAACTCGTTGAAGCAGTCGGTCTCAACTACGACTTACCCAATTCATACTCATCACAGGACGGCGACACATATCCTCAACTTTTCGAACTCAACTCTACGTACTTGAGTTTGGATGATGATCACATCTTCTCAACATTCTGGACTCATCTCACCATCAGAGCAGTGTTGGTTCATCATCGCTGAGCGTTTTAGCAAGAAGCGCTTTCTCCATCTTCAGCCTGTGACATTCTGAAGCAAAATTGGCCCTGATCAACTCGGCTTCGGCTTCTGGCTTATTTTTCACTATTCATAAGTTTCGTCTTTTTCTGAACTTTTGGCTTTTTGTTGAGTTTTTTTGCCGGTTCTTTTTTTCCCGTATTTGTTTGTATTATACGTAATGGGCTAACATATTTTTTTATTTTTAAAATTTTTTAAAATTTAATTATGCTAAATAAGCCCCTGTCAGCTACAGTGCTTTTTTCAGCCAGCTACAGTGTTTTCAGCCATAAGCCACGAGCTTTTCAGCCAAACCGATCACCACCATAATCATGACAATTATAGCAACTCACTTTTGTCTTTATCAGGCTTCTGATTCTGGCGGCCTCGGCCACCACCACTGGAAGTGTTCTTGCCTTCACATTTCGATGATCGGACCTCTCACTCGGCTTGAACCCTCATATACACCTTCATCTTGATCGCGCGGGTTGCATAATTACTCGCGCGGGTGCCGACGGCTTTTCCTTCACACGGACGGACAAAAAATAAACTAAAGCTACTTCTCTCTCCCCCGATGAATTGATTTTTCTCGGTTGGATGGACCGAATGCTAGACCAAGGCAACACTAGGTTCTTTTGGGCTTAAAGTTGGTTTATGCTTGTACTGTCTATGGTAACTAGCTTTTAAATGTGCGTTTTTTCAAGACGGGATCAATAGAAAAATTATAATAAAAAGTGTATTGAGTTTAGCTATACTGGCCAAAATCGCATACGACTATTTTCCTCTGCGTACTATCTTTCACAAACAATGAGAATTTAATATTTAAACCATAAATCATAAATCATCAGCTTAAAATATCTCACCCAACAAGTCAACCTGCTGCTCACTTTGCTTCCCTCGATCCCTTGAGCATGTGGCACTTCACGCAGACCTCCTCGCAGGAGTCGCAGGACTGCTGCATGGTAGCCTCGTCGTTGTTGGCGCGACTTCGCCTGGGAGACGGCCTGCTCTTCGACTCGATGAACCTTGGACAAATTTGGCATTGTTTCTCACATTAATACTACATATAGTTTTCTGCGCACTGCAATGTCATATATAGCCTCCTTCCCGACCGCAAGATTACGAGAACGTGACACGTTGCAGTCGTGCGGTCCCGGACTGCACGATTATGCGTTACAGTGGTCGTGCGGTCGGGGACCACACAATTAAGCCAGCTACAGTGATTATGCGGTCCACGACTGCACGATTAAGCTGAATACAATACTGTTTTTTGTGCTTCTCTGTGTGTTTGTTCCACGGTGCTAAATACAATTTTTATATTTATTTATATAAATATGTTTAAAATATAATTATTTTTGGATATACGAAATGAGGTTTAAAAAATATGATTTTTATGGGGAGTCTTGTTTACTTGTTTGTCTAACTTTTTTGCAATTACAAACATTAAGAATTTCCTTTCGTAATTTATTTATGTGTACAATATGAACAAATTTTATAATATGAAAATTGAGGTGCAAAATATTTTGAATAGTATTTTAAAAACTCGTTACACAATGTAGATAATATATGTAGGAAATCTTTTTGAGATTTTTTTTGAAATAAAAGGGCAGATAATGTAGGTAGGCTGGTCCGTTTATGACTTTCGTAGATTCTCATTGGTATGAAATATGTTAGATTGACAGCAATATATTGTGATCGTCGTATATTGTTGTAGTGCGAAAAATTTTTAGAAGAATTTTGTACGAGTCATTGAGTCATGGAGGTAAGTTATAGTGCGAAGTAGTGATTGATCTATTTGTGATTTTCGTACATTGTGAATGGTAAAAAATATGTTTAATTCACAATAACATTTTGCGATTATCTTATGTTGTTGTAGTGGAAGAAATTTTATGAAAAAATTTGTGAGGACGATTGGGATAGGAACAATTGGACCAAAGGAAGGAAAATGATATTGAGCATGTGAAGAATTGAATATGAAAAGATGACGAGATTTTATGTTGTTAATTAAAATAGACTTCATACTAAACATGGAAATAACATGGAGCACAGGATTTGGTTACGTGTATAAGAAACA
This sequence comes from Dendrocalamus latiflorus, assembly GCA_017311315.1. Lineage (NCBI taxonomy): Eukaryota > Viridiplantae > Streptophyta > Magnoliopsida > Poales > Poaceae > Dendrocalamus > Dendrocalamus latiflorus. Next base: position 22,572,731 of record CM029615.1, read on the forward strand.
TAATCATGCATGATTCAACAAACCAAAATAGTCGTACGATACATATGCGCCTTCTTGGCATGGAAATAAATTAGACATTGAGGGGAGTAGTGTGGAACGGTCTAACCTACTGCATAGACCAGGGCCATTTTCCCTTCCCTGTGAGCTCGGCGTTGAAATCCTCGGATGCCTCTTTGTCCTTGGCCGCCATTTCCCTTTTTTCTCGTGCTCCTTGCGCGCACACGTCTCGAGATAAGCTTTTGTCTCCTGACGTATATGCTTGGTTTGCTCGTCATTGCGGTGCTCCTCCTCACGGATCTCACATGCCCTTTTGTCATTCTATTCCTCATAGTCAAGAGTCCACTGGTCATGTGAGTGGATCTCTAGGTCAATCCACCTGCGGTAGCCACATAGCGGTTCTAGGGACTGCGGGTAGACGAGAGAGGTTGTTACTGCGTGCTTTGAATGAGAAATAGTAGGGGGAACACATTGTAACTAGTCCTTACCAGCTGCCGATAGCTAATCGTGTCCAAACGACGGTCAGGGTACTCACAGGAGTAGTTTGCACAATCCCAGTAATGCATGCTCAGGCTGAGCCACTACTTAGACTTGAAGAATTTGCATGGGTCTCTTTACCAACAAAGAGGCGGCGTCTCGCCCTCCGGTAGGTGTTGTGGCGAACATTCGCTTGGTACATTTAGTACGGACATGCTCCTACGGGGGGGGGGGCGTTGTTAGGGGGGTGTGACCTCCTAGCACCTCCATTTATTCGGCTCGGGCCACAACAGCCCTTGCTTGTTCATCGCGGGATGCAGTAGACCTTGCTAGGATGTGGGTCTCCTCTCATTGCTTCATCATTTTGTCCCATTGCTTCTTTTGCCTCTTGTCCATCCCGACATAGTGAAGGAAGGTATGGTGTAGTGTTCAGTTGTGTAGTGTTCTCTCGCAGATCTGTTCCATCTCATTTTATAAGCAAAAGGATATGCATGATGTGATTTATTTCATTTCACTATGCAAAACTGCCCTCCTTTGGTCTTGTCACTGCGCAAAGCTGCCCTCTTATGTCTTGTCACTGTGCAAAGCTGCCTTCTTTGGTCTTGTTACTGTGCAAAGCTGCCCCTTTTGGTCTTGTCTCTGTGCAAAGCTGCACTCTTCAGTCTTGTCACTGCGCAATGCTACCCCCTATGGTCTTATCACTGTGCAAAGCTGCCCTCTTTTGTCTTGTCACTGCTCAAAGCTACCTGTTTGGTCTTGTCAATGCGTAAAACTGCCCTCTTTTGTCATGTCACTGTGTAAAGTTCCCCTCTTTTGTCATGTCACTATGCAAAGATGCCCTTTTTGTCATGTCACTACGCAAAGCTGCCCTCTATTGTCATGTCACTGCGCAAAGCTACCCTCTTTTGTCATATCACTATGCATTGCTACCCTCTTTTATCATGTCACTGCACAAAGCTGCACCCTATTCTTGAAGTTGGCACTATGTAAAGGTACCCCATTTGGTGTGGTCACTGCACTAAGTTGCCTCGTTTGATATAAAAAGCACGGTCGGGGTCTCATGAAAATAGGACCAGAGAACCCTATAAATTGAACGAAGAAGTACCTTCTCCGACGTGCAGTAACATACCATGACGAACGTCGAGGGGCCAGTTGGAGCGGGATCACCAAAGGAAGACCTTTCAATGGAAAGGAGTGAGGACTTTCCATACTGGTTGACCATACATACTCCTAATTACCAACTGATACCGACCAGGCATGGTCAACCAGTATGGAAAAAATGTAGACACAAGGAGGATGCGGTTGTGTAGGTCGTGGAAGGCCATTGTGATGGCGGGCGATGTTTCTTCTGATGCGCACACTCCGGGGTACAAATCGCTAATAGTACATTTTTCGTTACTGCTAATAGAGCCTCCATGTTTACCATTCTTTCCCTCAGATGGCGAAATGTGACTTTGTCCGTTGGATCGATCCTCCTTATGAACGATATATTGCGAGGTATGTGAATACGTTTTGGGAGCGAATCTTAGAGTTGGAGAAGCAAATCGACACTCTCAATGAGTAGAACAATGACATCCACCAACAGATGCAGCGCGAGAGGGCCAATAAGGAGGTCGTCAACATAGGAAGCTTATATGATCCCACATGTTGCTGCATGAACCCTAGCTGCATATGTGCATGCCACTACAACGACGGCTAGCGTCGTCCAAAGCGGCCCCCTGCGGAACACTCTATGTGGGTAGCACGAGGCATCTTCTACCAGTAGGTACGCTTTCTATGATATAGGCTGGAGAGAATGATTAACTTAATATTGTGTGGTATTTTCTTTTTTGTGTTTGTTGTTATGTTGATGGTGTCGCGCTGGGACTGTTGTTTTCATTTATTTTGTTACCTGTAGTACTTTGTATGATTTACGTATGATTTACATATGTGCAATATATATTGTTTGGTGTTGTCAGTACATGACGCCTTCTCATTTGGTATTCTCAGTGCGTCAAGTTGCCCCCCCACTGAGCCTACAAGAGGGAGCCATTTCTCAGCTACTCCCCTGCATTGTTCTCCCTCACCTCCTGAATTAGTTGTTCCCAATCCCTGTACCTTTGTTTCGTGCTCACTCCCCCGGAAGCTGATATGAGTCAAATTAGCGCTTCTTCATCGGCACCCACGGTGATTTGCCCAAAATACAACATAGTTGTTAGGCGTAAGACCTCACAGATAGCCATGAATCCTGGGCGGCACTACTACAAGTGCCCCTTTCACTCAATGAGTAAGCTTGTTTCGCGTTCATTCAAATCATGCAGGTATGTTACAAAATCTTCTTCTCATGAAATTGTAGGAAGCCGGCCCCAAGCGATTGCCAATTTTGGGTGTGGGAGGATGAAATGGGCACTAGGACCGACATTGTTCGGCATGAGAGAGTTGTTGTGGGGGGTAGCGACCCCTTTGAGATGCGGCATCGTTTCGATAGACTGGAGTGGAAGATTAATTTAATGTTGTGTGCTATTTTCTTTCTTGTGTTTATTGTTATCATCAAGTTGTAGTGCTGGAGGGTTGTTCTCGTTCGTGTTAGTAATGTTTTATGCTATGTTCTTTCTTGTGTTTGTTGTTATCGCCAGCTGTAAGGCTGAAGGGTTGATCTATGTATGTATAATGCAAGTTGTTACCTACAGTGGGCACATGTGTACGTACCTACAGTGTGTAATGCAAGCCATGCTCCAAATGACCACGCCAAGCATCGGTGCCACTCATCCCAACGGGGGTCTAACAACTCGTACACCATCTCCTGCCAAAGAAGGAGAATAAGTTAGTCCAGAATGACAATAAATGTGCAACAAATGACAACAAAATTTATAATAAATGTAACGATAGGGAAACATACAAAATGTACCGACACATACATAAAATATACACACAAATATCACCCTACGATGAGTTCAGCAGAGTACAAAGGTTGCAAGCTAATGTGCACGACATAATGACATGGAACCAACAATGCAGAGTATAACTCCTCACTAATTGAAAGCACCTCGACAACATATGGCTGGAGTGCATTGCAACGCACAAAAACATGGAACCAACAATGAGTACATCAGAACTATATGCTTGCTACTATGGAGCGTTGCTTGATGTTGGCCTGTTTGGGCATTGGCTGAAGGAGTGCCCAATCGTCTTGCAAAATCTGCACTTCGGGCGCCGAACCCGATCCCCACGATGGCTATCATCCGTGTCATTACGGATGCGACGGCCATGTTGTCTTCCAAGGCCAACATGCTTCAGTGCATCGTTCGGCACCCACTTTACCTGCCCTGGTCATACGTCCCTATAGTGCATGTCCACCCTGTTGGAATGGAACCCTGGACTCTAGGTTTCCTACAAGTGCTGCATGTCGTAATACTTTGAGATGTAATGCATCGACACCTGGTGCCATACTGCGCAAGTCGTGTACACATGGAGCATAGCTTGTGTAGAAGCTGCAGCTTGTTGTAGGTGCAAGATGCTTTTCTGATCAATCGTGCATACCTGCTTGCGATCCCCTCTAGTGTGACCCATGACGTACTTCTGCCTGAGGTGGACCTCGAACTTCTTCCTTATGCCATCCTTGGTATGAGCAATGTGGGAACGAGCCTTCTCCATCTTCTTGTCCATGTAGGCCTGCATTACCTCAGAGAATTGTTTGCCTTCATCCAGATGCTTCTTCGCCATCGTGGCTCTATTGACAAAGTACCCAACAAAATGGTTCTAACTCTCCTCCATGATTGTCGTGATTGGTTGGGATCTGACGCCCTTCAAGACACCGTTGTACACCTCGGACATGTTAGTTGTCATGATTCCATACCTTGTTCCACCGGTGTCGTGTAGTAGAGGCCACATCTCCAAGTCAGGTGCATTTGACTGAACCCATTGCGTGAACTCCCCAACTCTCGTGGAGCCTCCCTTCACGGCCCTAGCTTCAGTCTGGTCGGAACACAGCACATGCTTGCTAGTCTCCTAATCGAGCTACCTCCACAAGGTCTCGAACTTCCGCTTCTGGTTCTGCATACACAGCTTCTTAAACATCTTCATTAGGTCCTTGCTACGAAACCTTCTGTGGAAGTTCACTGCAAAATGCCTCATGCACCAACGGTTCTTCATATCATTCCACTAGAAGGGGGGTTGCGTCCCGTTCTGCATCATTCATAACGTAGACAGCAAGCCTGCATTGCGGTCCGAGATGACACACACTTTTGGGCGATCTTGCACTATAGCCTGCTTCACATTAGCAAGGAACCACAACCAGCTATCGGTATTCTCATTCTCCACAATTGCAAATGTCACTGGGAGTAACTGGTCATTCACGTCAGCTGCAACCGCAGTGAGGATAGCACCCTTGTACTTGCCGAATAGGAACGTCCCGTCCATTGTTAGCACTGGACGACACCACCTAAACCCTTCTACTGCCTAACGGAAGGCCCAAAATACTCTGTCAAGAATAAAACAATTCAGGCCCTGCGTAGAATGAACCCTCTCCTTCCTGTTAATGTATGTGCCTGGGTTTGATTCTGTAATTTGAAGCAGCATTCTTAGCACCAGGTCGTACGCCTCCTCATACGTCCCAAACATATGCTGTAGCACCTTCCGTTTCGCCCGCCAGACCTTCTTGTAGTTGATTTCAAACCCACCATATTCGCTACATCCGCCAACAAAAAATTCAGAGAAATAGATACATCTGCCACGACGAGGTGGCTTACTAGCTCCGCAACATACGACGACGTCATGTTGTGGTGCCTATGTACCGGCGTTGCAAGCTCACAACTGTAATCCTTCAGCACCGTTATCCGGAAGTCCATGCCAACGCCCCTGAACCGCTGTGCATCGACCTTGTCAGGACAGGACCCATCAACACACTTGACGATGTAGGTGTCCGGGTTGGACCTGTGCACCTGATACATTCGGCTAATGTTGATAGCATATCTAGCAATAGCCTACTGGGCAGCACTCTTGTTACGGAAGCACTACCCCAAAATGAATTGTGAAAAACTAAAAAATGAATTGATTGCTTTGGATAAAAAATGTGTGAAGCTAACTAAGAACCTACTAGAGAAGCCATGACCTGCTTGCATGCTCTGTGTTGATTTTGAGAAGGATATTGATAAAATACATCAGACCTTTAGGAAGAGATTCGAGGCCTAGATGGCTAGGATTAGGACTGCCCCGTATACGTCTCGTGAAGCCCTCAAACTTGAGGCGGCCTTGCATAAGGAGGGATATGCACATGCTATTCAATCTTCTCCTTCTAGTTCTTCATCTCCTTCTTCCCCATGTTCTTCCTGTGCTTCCCTTTTCAGAAGTGTGAATACCTCATGAACACTCTTGACAGATTTGTTGGAGGCAAGAAAAAGCTCAATCTTATCCTTGACAAATCCAAGATCTGTAAGTTCAATCAAGGTTTGGGATATGATTTTCTAGAAGATGTGAGGAAACATCCACCGGCAGTTGTTATAGCTGTAGTCAAAGGCGTGATCGAGGTTGCGCCTGAGTCTAAGAAAATAGTGTTTAAGTCTATAGGTTTTATTTAGGGGATTTCTGATAGTGAGGTTATGCCTCTTGCGACTTCGACCTCTTAGAAAGCGAAGTATCATTGCACCTTTTATCAAAGGATGGATATTTAGTCAAGTTCTACTTTAGGCATGCCAAGGTCACATGTCGAGACTGTGTCCGCACTCTTAGGGGTATTTAGGGTTAGCCCTAGACTCAGAGTGCTCCTAAGACCGACACGAGGTTTAGAGTTATAGGTAGCTCTCCTGACTTTCTTGGTTTTAGGTAGTGTTGAGGACTTAGTTTTTAGGATTCTTTTGGTTTTGGTCCTTGAGTTGCTTCTAGTCAGGGTTTCTACCATCCTAAGGATAGACCTCGTTTTCCCCATTCAGGTAGCTATCCACGGCGTGATCAGTATACACTAGGCAGAGGTTTGGGTTCTGTGTCTAGACCTTCTGATTCTGTGAGGTGAGATGCGTAGTATCGCTAAAGGTCAACCTTTTGTTTCTATGATTGGATCTTCTGCTCATCATGTGACTCGGTACTGGGTTCCTAGATCTACTCTTATTTACCCTAGTACTGAGTCATCGATGTTTTCTTCTCACTGATTCAGTTTTGTCGGGCTGAGAAGGGAGATGTTTGGCTTGTTGACTTCAGTTGTTCTTGTCATATGATCGAAGATTCTCGTTAGTTTTCTTCCCTAGTCTGAGCTCTAGGTGATGAGACGATCACCTTTGGAGACGCTTTGTCATGTCGAGTTATTACTAAAGGTACTGTGTGCATTGATTCTTTCATTCTTAAAGATGTTGCCTTAGTGAGTAAGTTGCGATATAATTTGCTATCTATTTCCCAGCTTATCGATGATGATTTCAAGGTAAGCTTTAAGAAAAATGCTTGCAAGTTTCTTAATTCTTCAGGAAGTCTAGTTTGCGGGATTTTTAGGTTTGGGAGGATCTTTCATGCTGATTTTGTCAAGTCTTCTGGTGATTCTCTCATGTGCTTAGTTGCTTTAGAGTCCCGTGATATCTCTTTTTGACATAGGAGACTTGGTCACATTGACTTCGATCATCTGACCTGAGTTAGCGGCCACGGTCTCATTCGTGGTCTGGCTAAGCTCAAGATAGTCAAACATTCAGTTTGTGTTCCTTGCCGGCATGGCAAGATGGTTGCTACTTCTCATCCTCCAGTCACTATGACTATGACCGATGCACTAAGACGGTTTCTTCATTTTGACACTATTGGTCCAACGAGAGTGCAGTCGGCTAGTTGGAAGTGGTATGTTCTTATTGTGGTTGATGTCTTCTCGAGGTTCTCTTAGGTGTTTTTCTTAGCCTCGAAAGAGGAGACTTTCAGTCATTTTTGGGGTTTGTTTAGTACGTTGTCTGTTGAGCTTCCTGGTGCCTTACGAGCGATTTGTAGTGACAATGACATAGAGTTCAAGAACTCATTCTTTGAGAGGTTCTGTGATGAGACAGGTATAGAGCATCAGTTCTCTTCTCCAAACGTCTCTCAACAAAATGGCGTTGTGAAGGGGAAGAACCATACCTTGGTCGAGATGGCCAAGATGATTTAGATGAGTATGGTATACCTAGGAAGTTTTGGGCTGAGGCTATAACTACTGCTTGCTGTTGGAATAACGCTTGTATTCCTCATGTGGCCAAAGGGCCAATATATATACATGTACAGGTCGCATATATGCAAGAAACCCCTTATACAATGGGGTAAATACACAGATATATAATACACATCTAACACCCCCCTCAAACTTATGGTGGATCAACAACATGAAGTTTGGAGAGATGAAAACTGTGCTGAGCCCTGGTTTGTGCCTTTGTGAAGAAATCTGCCAACTGAAGCTCGGAAGGCACATACTGAAGAGCAACAATCTGGTCTTGTACCTGTGTCCGCATGTAGGAAGCATCAACACTGTTGTAGGGGTGGCTCCCACCTAAGCCCAGCAGGCCTGTTAAGAGAGTGTAAGGCCCAGAATGGGACATGTATAGTGACATAGGTACCCCTGAGGGAAGTACTCATGTGTAAGGGTATAATTGTAAAAGCACTCCCCATGTGGATATATATATATACAGGACATAGGCCATGGGGAAGGACCCTAAGCCATTTTTACTCACTTAACTCCCCACTACCATACTCTCTCTCTGTTTGGTCTGTAGCCACAACAAACACCAATATGCTTTGTAAGCTCATGCTTCACTGGATCTTTAGCAATACTAATAGCACCTGTACTGTCAGACAAAAGAAGAGTCGGTGCAGAAACAGAAACACCAAAGTCCTCAAGTAACCACCGTAGCCAAGTAACCTCCGCAGTCAACAAAGCCATAGCTCGCAACTCAGCCTCAGCACTCGAACGGGAAACTGCTGTCTGCTTCTTAGTCTTCCAAGCAATGAGAGAACCACCAAGAAAAATGCAATAAGCAGAGAGAGACCGGCGATTAGAGGGATCACTAGCCTAGGTGGCATCAGAATATGCCTGGAGCTGTAAAGAGCTGGAGCGAGGGAAAAAGAGACGACGAGAGATAGTTCCACGAAGATATCGTAGAACACGGAGAAGATGACTATAGTGGAGCTGAGTGGGAGCGAAAACAAACTGACTCAAGATATGCACAGGGTACAAAATGTCAGGGCGAGTGACACCAAGATAAACAAGGCTCCCAACAAGATGACGATAGCGAGTAGGATCAGCAAGAGGCTCACCATCCATGGGACGAAGATGAACATTAAGCTCCATGGGAGTCTCAGCTGTCCGCTGATCAGTAAGAGAGGCACGATCAAGAAGATCCTGGATATACTTTTCTTGGGACAGATAGAAACCCTCAGGAGTAGAAATAACCCCAATCCCAAGAAAGTAGCGAAGAGGACCTAGATCAGACATAAGAAACTGCTCATGAAGCCGCTCCTTGACAAAAGTGATATACTGAGGATCATCTCCAGTAATGATCATATCATCAACATACAAAAGGAGAAGCGTCCGACCATGAGATGAAGTGTGAATAAAAAGAGCAGGATCATGAGCACTCGCCAAAAAACCAGCTGCAGTGACAACAGAGGAGAAACGATCAAACCAGGCACGAGGAGCTTGCTTGAGGCCATAAAGAGATCGGCGAAGACGACAAACCATACCCTCAGGAATAGAATACCCAGGGGTGGCTGCATGTAGACCTCCTCACGCAACTCGCCATTGAGAAAGGCATTCTTGACGTCCAACTAAGAGATAGACCACTGTCGAACAGAGGCCACAACAAGAAGAGTGCGAATGGTGGTCATGTGAGCGACAGGAGCAAAAGTCTCATCATAGTCACGGCCATGCTTCTAACACGCTACAAGACGAGCCTTGTAACGCTCAAGAGAACCATCAGAGCGAGTCTTAACCTTATAGACCCACTTGCACGTGATAGGAGTAACACGTGCAGGAAGAGGAACAAGATCCCATGTGCCAGTACTCTCAAGGGCAGCGATCTCCTCCGCCATCGCATGCTGCCACTCCTGATGAACAACAGCATCATGATAAGAAGTCTGTTCAGCAAGAGCAGCGGTAGCAAAACCAAAACGCTTAGGAGGCCGAATAAACCGGCGATCGCGAAGAGCATAACGAGGAGTGGCCGAAGGGGATGACTCGTCAGAAGGGGAGGGCATATCAGAAGTCCTCAACTCGTGGGCGACGAGTATAGTAGAGAGGATAAGAAAGAACAAGATCAGGAACAGCCTCGGAAGAGGATGCCAGTGGTGAAGAAGGGGCGGACTGAGAAGGAGGCACCGGAGAGACCAAAGGCTGTGGTGGAGCTGTGACTATAGGACTGGAAGGAAAAGTTAGAAATGAAAGCAGCTCAACAACAGATGCTGAAGTGGAGGAAGGAGAAGTACGAGGATAGAAGGGACGAGACTCATCAAAAGTAACATCTCGAGAAATCTGCATCCGTTGGCCAACAGGATCCCAACAACGATATCCCTTGTGCTCAGCACTGTAGCCCAGAAAAACGCACTCAACTGACTGAGCGGTCAGTTTGGTGCGCTCACGAGGTGCAAGAAGAACATAGCACACACACCCAAAGAGGCGAAGTCTGGAATAATCAGGAGTCTGGCCACAGAGACGCTCAACTGGGATCCCACCCTGCAGAGCAGAGGAGGGCTGAATGTTGATCAAGAAAGTGGCAGTAGAAACAGCCTCAGCCCAAAAATGTGGTGGAACAGCAGAAGCAATCATGAGAGCACGAGTTGTCTCAAGAAGATGACGATGCTTGTGCTCAGCCACACCATTCTAAGCATGGGCACCTGGACAAGAAAACTGAAAGAGAGTGCCCTGCTCAGCAAGAAAACCACAAAGAACTCCCGACAAGTACTCTCCAGCAGAATCAGCACGAAAAACACGAATAGGAGAGTCAAACTGAGTGCGAGCCATGGTGGCAAAGGTCTTGTAGATAGATAAAACCTCACTACGAGATGACATAAAGTATATCCATGTATGGCGAGAAAAATCATCAATAAAAATGATATAATATCGATGACCTCCTTTCGAAACAAAAGGAGCTGGTCCCCATACATCAGAATGAACAAGATCAAAAGGACGCTGAGACACTGACTCACTAGAAGGATAAGGGAGTTGAAATTGTTTGCCAAGCTTACAACCCTGACAATGTAGAGAAGCATCACCAGACACAGACCCTAAAATACCTCGACGAAGTAAAGAAGACATGCAGGAACCACAAAGATGTCCTAAGCGATGATGCCACTGAGCAAACGAAGCGGTGGAGGCTGCAGCAGCTGCAGAGGTGGAGGCGAGAAGACTGACTGGGGCAGCGGAAGGAAGACAAAGCCAGTCAAGCTCCCAAAGCCGTTGGGAGTCACGGCGGCGAGGGCCAGTACCAACCAGAGTCCCCGTGCGACGATCCTGAACACAACAAGAGTCAGAATCGAAAATAACACGACAACCATGATCAGTGAGCTGGCCAGGAGATATGAGCTGCATGGTTAGTTTTGGAACATGAGAAATAGCAGGAACATGAAAAAAGGAATTTGAAAGAGTGCCTCGTCCTGTGACAGAAAGAGAGGTACCATCTGCTGTGTGGACAGTGATAGGAGCATCTAAAGGACTAATGGAAGTAAGAAAGGTGGAATCAGATGTCATATGAAAAGAAGCACCAGAATCAAGAATCCAAGGTGATGTACCTGAGGAAGGAGAAGTAGAAGATGGTCTCTCACCGGAAGACTGAGCAGTAGAACCAGCAGAACCAGATGATGCAGAAGCAACCATGCGGCCTAGCAATGTGAGAAGCTGCTGAGTGTCGGGGGTACCAGAACTCTGCTGAGAGGAGGAACCTCCAGTGCCCCTCGGAGGATGAGCACCACGACGAAGATCCTTCTTCTTCTTGTAGCAAAACTGTTCCACATGTCCATCCTTGTTGCAATAGGTGCAGTGAAGACCCTTACCAACAGCAGCTGTCACTGGAGGCACAGCTGGTGGAGGCAAAGGCACAACAGGTGTAGATGCCAGAGAAGCCATCAAAACCGAAAGAAGTGATGCTGCTGATGATAGCAGACCTGCTCCATGAAGTCGAATCTCCTCAGTACGAACAGCTGCAAGTGCCTCCAACAAAGTCACACGAGGATGACGAGCCGGCAACTGAGCACGAGTCTGCTCAAACTCAGACCGAAGACGTGTCAAAAAATCGTAGATGCGTCGAAGCTCCATGTGAGACTGCTGACGCTGACAACACTGACAGGTGCGGCAAACATCTGGCCCCAAAGAGTCAATCTGACGCCATATCACAGACAATTGAGCATAGAACTCATCCACAATGGCATCTCCCTGTTGCAACAACTGCTCCTGTCGCACAACAGCAAGGTATAAGGAATCACCAGATGGCTCGTAGCGGCTGCGTAGATGCGTCCACATCGCATGTGCGGAAGCCAGTCCAACAACATCACCAGTGAGATGCACCTCCATGCTAGCAACCAAAATAGCAGAAGCACGAGCATCTTCATCAATCTATGTCTTGTAAGCAGCATACTGAGTCTGAAAAGTCTCCATGGCATCCTCAAAAGCCTCAGAAGCCTTTGTACGAGTGGCTTCGGAAGCATCCCTCGGAAGTACAGGCTCAATAGGTGGAGTAGGACGAGACGGGCAAGGCAACTCGCCAGTAAGAAAGTCCCAAAGGCACTGACCACGCATGTGGATGCGCATGTGCTGAAACTAGTCCCGATAATTGAGACCATCGAAGATCACTGGGCAACGAGGAACTGAAACGGTACCTGCAGAAGAAGACATTTTTTTGTTTTTTTGCTTCTCTTTTTCTTTTTTGCTTCTTTTTTTGTTCTTTCTTTCTTTTTTTTCTTTTTTTTAATTTTGTCCGGTCAAACCGACCGGCCTGACCAACCAAATAAGGGAAGCGGTCGGTTTACAAAGCACCGACCGAGGCAACACTTGCCGAAGCAGAGGCAGAGCAGCCTCGAGTGGGGGCGGAACACCGGCCCACAATGCCGGCGGTGGCCCGCGAGCGGGGGCGGAACGTCAGCCCACGACGCCGGCGGCGGCAGCGGCGGCCCGCGAGCGGGGGCGGAGCGGGCGGAACGTCGGCCCGCGAGCAGGAGCGAAGCGGCGCCAATCTTCACCGAGCGGCGGCAGCCCCAACGAGAGAGACCGACGACGATGAGGGCTGCCTGCCGCGCCGTCGCGGCCGGGGAATCTGGACGGCGGCGTCCCGAGGTCACCAACAGCGACGGCTGCGTTCGGCGACGTCACCACCGATCCAAACCAGATCCCGAGCAGCGGAGTCGAACGATGCAGATCCGAGTGGCGGCCCGCGAAGCCGGCGACCTCGGGCGGAGATGACGACGAAGGCGACCGCGGTCTCGGGCGGCGTCCCGTGATACCCACCGGCAGCGATTGGATCTGAACGGAAGGACGCGAAAACCACACGAATTGAAGACAAATCCGACGGTGGAAAAAGGAACTCCAGTGGGAAAGAGGCAGGCAAAACCCTAGGTATGAACGAAACCCTAGGTGTAACAAAACCTTGGCTCTGATACCATGTTGGAATAACGCTTGTATTCCTCATGTGGCCAAAGGGCCAATATATATACATGTACAGGTGGCATATATGCAAGAAACCCCTTATACAATGGGGTAAATACACAGATATATAATACACATCTAACACTTGCCAAGTTTCAAACAGAGTTTTACTTAGAGCACACTTGTATCGCACCTCTTATGAGTTGAGGTATGGGTGAAAGCCCAATGTCTCAAATTTTCATGTTTTTTGTTGCAAGTGTTTCATTGTGAAGTCTGGGAGCCTAGATAAGTTCAAGTCATGCTCATCTGATAGTATCTTTCTAGGTTACTCGTCTTCTTCGCAGGGTTATAGAGTCTGGAACTATGAGACGAGTAGGATAATAGAGACCTATGAGGTTACTTTCGATGAGACTTATCTTGGTTCTAGGCCCAATATCCCAGGTCCAGTTATGCAGTCTGAGTCCATCTTTGTAGATGATGAGGATGATGGAGAAAAAATTTCTTTACCTGATCCAGTCCCATTTACCCTTAAGGTGCTTATTTCTACCACTACGTCTTAGGCAGATCAGCTCTTAGCTTCTAGCTCTTTTGGAGCTTGTGGCTTTGCCCCTATCTCCATAGCTCATGAGATAGAGGCCACTTCTTCATCACATTCAAGACCCCCGAGCATTTAGCATCGTCATACTTCTGTATAGATCATAGGTGATCAGTTTGAACATGTCATGCGCTCAATATCTAGCTTATCTCATTTCTGTCTGCACTCTACCTTTGTCGCAACATTTGAGCCCAAAGATGTTGGTCATGCTCTGTCTGATGAGTCTTGGGTTAATGCCATGCATGAGGAGTTAGAGAATTTTAAGAGGAACAATGTCTAGTTGCTTGTTGAGCCCCCTAGTAGTCATAATATCATAGGAACCAAGTGGGTCTTTAAGAACATAAAAAGTGAGGATGGGATAGTCATTCAAAACAAGGCTAGACTAGTAGCCAGGATTATTCCCAGTTAAGGACTTAGATTTTGAGGAGACCTTTGCCCCTATAGCTAGGCTAGAGGCCATTAGGATTTTGTTTGCATTTGCATCATCTAAGAGCTTCAAACTGTACCAAATGGATGTCAAGAGTGCCTTTCTCAATGGGTATATTGAGGAAGAGGTTTATGTTAGACAACCTCCATGTTTCGAGAATCCCAAATATCCAAACTATGTCTTCAAACTTTCCAAAGCCTTATATGAACTTAAGCAAGCCTCTAGAGCTTGGTATGAGAGGCTTAAGTCTTATCTTTTGAGTCATACGTTTAAGATCTTATCCATTCATAGGCATGGCAATGACTTTCTGCTTGTCCAGATATATATTGATGATATCATCTTTGGTGGCTCCTCTCATGCTCTTGTTTCTCAGTTTTCTGATGTCATGAGCACAGAGTTTGAGATGAGCATGATAGGCGAGTTGAGCTTCTTCCTCAGCTTCCAAATCAAGCAGACATGAGAGGGTATATTCTTGCATCAAGTTAAGTATACTCGAGACCTCATGAGACGCACTGACATGAGTAATGGCAAACAAGTGTCAACTCCGATGGCGACTTCGACCACACTTGATCTTGATGAGGATGGCGAGCCTATAGATCAGAAGGAGTATCACAACATGATTGGCTTCCTACTGTATCTCACTACCTCGAGGCCAGACATACACTTTGTCGTATGTCTATGTGCTCATTTTCAAGCTTCTTCTCGTGCCTCTCACCGTCAGGCGGTGAAGTGTATTTTCATGTACCTTTGAGCTACTCTAAATTATGGTATCTAGTACTCTTCTACTTCCTCTATCTTTCCCTTAGAGCCTACTCTGACACAGACTTTACTAGCTATAGCATAGATAGGAAGAGCCTTCTAGTATTTGCTAATTTATTGGTACTTCTCTTGTTTTATGGTCTTCTAGGAAGCAGTCTAGTGTTGCACAGTTCACCGCAGAGGCCGAGTATATTGTAATCACTAATTACTGTAGTCTGGTGCTTTAGATGGTTTTGACCCTGCGGGACTTTGGGTTAGTTATAGATAGTGTTCCACTTTTCTGTGATAACACTTCTGCCATTAATATTACTAAGAGCCCAGTGCAGCATTCTATGACCAAGAACACAGATATGCGATACCATTTCCTTGGAGACCATGTGGAGAAAGGTGATATTGGGCTTCAGTTCGTTGAGAGTGACCACTAGTTAGCTGATATTTTCGCCAAGCTTGTAGATAGCTCAAGGTTCATGGCTTTGCGGGGAGAGCTTAGGGTGGTTTGTCCTTATGGCATAATTTGAGGGGAAGCATAATGCTTATTTGCTTCTTTTACGCCATGCTTAGGAGTGCTTTTGGATTAGTCTTTCTAATATAGACTAGAATTGTTATCATACTATACTGTTAGATTTCTTTTTCTCATCTTGTCACCTTAGGATGCTGCTTATTAGTTACTTCTCTTCTCACTAGGTTGAGTTCACTCACCTTTTTTAGGTTTAGTAGGGTTTGAGCCAACTGGGTAAACATGGAACGTGTTTACTCTCTTGTGTTTAGTTGATCAGCCAATAGTCCTAGAGTCATATGGGTTAAATGAGAGCGAGTATAAACCATAGTGATCCCACTATCTTGTCTCTGCTTCAAGGACTGCTATTTCTTCGTTTTCCTAAACTTCTCTCTTACTTACTGCTTTGATTTAGGAGGAGTTCACTTGAGATTTTCTTAAGTTTAATTTTGACTTAACTCAACTTAAACTAAAATGTTTCTAAACTTGACTCACTTGCTGAGGGAGAGCTGGGATTCTTGTTGCATCATATTGCATTTTAAATTTAGCAATGTGCATTGTAATATAAATACATAGAGCTTTGAATATTATCCTTGTGTGATATGATATCTTGTTGTACATCTTGTCATGTCTTATACTAGCTTGCTAAATTTATTATGTCCTTCTGTGTGTAGCTTAGCTTTAGCCATGCTACCTCTATTAAATGTGAAAAACTTGAATTAAATTATGTCTTATTGAATCTTGTGACTAGTTTTATACTGGTGATATCCTCTTATGATTCATGCTATATCAAATATGCTAAAATGAGTCTTGAAGCTAAATTGAAGTTTAGATTGAGCTATACTAGTTCTTTATTGAAGCACAAGTTAATATTAGCTATTTGTTCTTAAACTATGTTAAGAAAATTCAAAATGATCTCTTTTGTGTGAAAAAACTGATCTCACTAATTCTTTCTCATGAGATGGCTTGCCATTGCACCAGGAATGAACTGAGTGGGAGTTTTGGATGACCAATATCACTTTTTTAAGTCTCTTGCTTGTGGTGGTCACATAAGGCTTGAGATCTAGCACATGGCTAAGAAAATAAAAAAATTGTGAAAAATGAATTTCAGGAAATGCCAAATGTGCTAAATTTGCTTAAATACTAGTGGTATCAAGTGCTTGAGCAAAATGATTCAACGTTAATGTCGGACCTCGGGTTACCAAACCCAGATCCTCTGTGATTCCTCCACACTATTCACTGGATTAGTAGATAGTGCTCACAGATACATTACTGTATATCAAAAACATATCATGCGGAAGCGTAAATAATACAGTAATACTTACTCATAGGCCGGTTAGGCCGAAAACAATAAAATACAGCAGCGGAAACTTCACACAGGTGGGACCCGCGGGACTTGCCCACAGGCAGCCAACTGGGGTTCGCGACCTAGTCCATGACCTCATCGTCTTCCAGCTCTGTCGACCCTTTTTAGGCATCGCAGGGCTTGACTTTATTTCCTTTCTGACTGAATGATAGCAGTTAAGCAAGAATGAGTACGATGATACTCAGCAAGCCACCACACAGGATGCAATAATAATAGATGCAAGGTTGTCAAAGGAGGCTTGAGGTTCTTTTATTTGCTTAGTGCGACATTTGCAATACTCATAATTAAGATTCCTATGACTTGGCATTTTATAAACATGCTTTAAAGAGTTTGAAATTGTGCAATAATTATAGCGGTGTCGGTTCCATCCACCGATTACATGGTTCCATCCACCTATGCTAGCTTTTGATCATTATGCCACTTTCATATTATCAATTACGCTGGAGTACGTCCCTCCAGGAAAAATTCGAAATCAGAGTACATCCCTCTGATAGGTTTTTGTCCCACCCACAAAGGTTTTTGAAATAGAACTAACTCGAGGAGAATCCCATGTCCGCCCTTGACCGTGGGCACGGCTATTCGAATAGTTTTGACTCTGCAGAGTTTGTACACTTTCACCACAAGAGACGATCCGCTCGTTGCGCCACACGATTCCTTAGTCATGCGGTTGAGTAGATCATCACAATAACTGTTCAAAATATCGAGCCCCTTTTGTCATCCCACTTTATGGGCTTCTCCCACTTGCGATGGGTCCCATACTTTGCACGGGATGTAACCACGGAAACTAGCGCATTCGGACTGCAACTCTCCACAATGCTAGCACGGCTGGAAACTTCACCCTGCACTCGGTGTCCCTTTAGGCCTTCTCTTGCCCTTGTAGCATCCTCCTTTCCCCTACCAGTGAGATGAGTTCCGGGGGTTCGATAGATTTACTTAGCCAAGTTGCAATTTGCAGACTTGTGGTTGTACTGTTTTACACGGAGAAGTCATAGCAGGATTAAGTCCTTAATGCGTCCGGGCGGTTCAGTTCACAAACCACATATTCTCGTGCTACTTCCACACCAACCACTCTTACCACCCGCCCAGACAGATATAGCAGGTTTTGAGGGTTTGGAGAAGCATAAAATAAGTAGTCACAAAGTATTCAGCCACGTACATCCCGTGACTGTCCCAAAATAAGTTCTTATGTTTTTGAAGATTGATGATCAGGGCAATTAGCGCCCTGGACTTGACAAGACTAGCATGGTATTTTAATATGACTTATAGCTAGTAAAGTTATCATTAATATCTATGGTGACAAGGATCAGGTGATTCAAGTATCAAAGGATGGCATAATAAATTTAATACAACATCAAGTGGGCATGTAGCTACCTTAAGCTTTGACATATATTTGCATAACAAATTAGGCATGCAAGTTGATAGTTTAAAAGAATATAGTTTTGCATAAAATGTAGGATCAATATGATCAAAGTGATGACTTGCCTTGCTTGGAGTATCATGGCCTTGATTGACCTAGGTCAAAGCCTGCTCAGTCAGCGATCTTAACTTCCTAGTCGTCGCTTTTACCCGGGTCTTGATCTTGTTCGAATCTGTCGCTTCGTTGAGTCTTCAGATTCTAATACGTGGCAAAGAAAAGAAAGACCAAATAAATCCAAACACTTTAAATGACCAATTAAATTTAAATTATACATTTGTTACGAAGTGAGAATAGAAGGATGATTCGGATTAGTGTGCCATGAACACGGCGGTAGATGAATTGGGCGAAGGAGTGAGGTGGCAGAATAGCTTTACCGTGAGGGAAAATTAGGATAAAGAGGGATCGGAGGTAAAGAAATATCTACAATAACTATCCATTTTGGGAGAAGAAGGTGACCGAACATAGCCGATTGGGAAAGGGCGAGGCTCGATCTTTTATTTGGTGACTTTTTCGTTATTAATTTATATTTATCAAGGAAGTCCCGTGAGTCAGGCAAGACTTACGAATAGATAAAAGGGATTAGCGAAGATAGTAAAGAGGAATAGAACTTCGTGATTTTAGGATGCGGAAGTTCTACATGAGATTTTTAAGTACTCAGTGTAACTTTGATGTGGCACTACTTATCTGAGGTTGCGATAGCCATTATTTTAACTTCTTAATTAATGGAGGGGGTTGGCCATTTTAGTCCAGTCATTAATATGAGCAAAGTTAATTACTCGGCTTGCTTTACAAAATTATTAGAAATGGTCAATGGTTGCGATTTACTGAAAAGGGATACAATGAATTAATAGGAATCTTCTTAATGAAGCTATCTCTTTCATCGATAATTATTTTCGACCATTAAATTTAAATCCTGAGGTAATGATTGAAGGTTTGGGTGTGAGACAAGGATTAATGGTTACTTTTTCTTGATTAAGATTTCTCAATCATGAGCATATGTTATTTTATACCTTAGCATTTTAAGATAAATGTGGAGGTCTTTATTACGATTAGTTTAGGCATTTTCAAAAAGGTAGTTTTCATAGTTTTAGAGATTGAGCAATGTATAGTTAATATTTTATGTGACTCGGACTTGCTAGATTAATTCACTTAGTTTGTATTAATAGCTTTAGGTCGAGATATGGAAGATATCTTCTAGACCACTCGAGCTTTTAAGTATTATTCGAGTTTCCAGAGTAAAGTCTGAAATTATTGGAATTATCTTTATAAGGCTTCAAACATGTATCTTTAATCATTTTGGATTAACTTCTAGTAACTTTCATTTGTAAGAGAGAAACTTTTAACTAGTTTTACACATTTGATTTTTAACATCCATATCCATTGAATTCAAGCCCATTATTCGTTGTCTAGAAATAGATCATGCATAAACTTGCCTTAGCTTTTATATGAGGGTCAACATATTAATCCCAATTGGCATATAGTTAACTCATGTTAAGTTTTTAATTTAATTGTGTGAATCTTTTCTTTATAAACTCATGAATAATTTCTTTTTCTCGTTATTAGCCATAATTTATTTCATTTAAGTGCATGCACGAATATTTCTCACACATAAATTCAATTCATTTATTTGACTGGGCCCACAGGTCATACCAGAGAGAGGGAGACAGAACGGAGAGCGCTGCCTTCGGCTGGGAACAGAGAAGCAGAGGGTGCCTCAGACCGAACAGGGGAGGAAGACACCGGGGATGGGCGGCGGCGTCGCCGACGGGGAGCGGCCGGGAAGGTGGCGGCGACCAGCAAAACGGAATCTCCAGGCGACGAGGAGACTCAAGGGGGCGGTGGCTTCAGCAGGGAGACGCCAAGGCGAGCGGGCGGTGGAGCTAGGCGGTCGGCGATGAGGGGAGACGGGGGCACCGGCGGCCGGGAAGGGATAGGGGCAAGATGAGGCGCGCATGAGCAGTAGCGAAGTACGTGGAGCTTACCTGAGTGGTTGGTTTGATCGGAGAGAGGCCGGAGCGGGCTGGCGGCGAGCACGGGCAGCGGCGCGGGGAGACCACCGTGGAGGGAGGAGCTCAGGCGATGGGGAGCTTGGCCGATGGTTGGGGAAGCTTCATGGCCTCGTGGAGATGCTCTCCAAGTGGGGAATCGAAGGGAGCTCGACCGAGGAGGGAGCGGTGTGAGCGGCGGCGGTTTCGGCCGGAGATGGGGAAGATGGCCATCCCGGCGAGCTCGGTGCACGAAAATGCGATTAACTCGGAGGGGGAGTAGCTGGGGAGCGGAGGCACGCCATGGCGCATTCAATTTGGAGAAAGAGCCGTCGTGGTGGTCGGAATGTTGTGAAGGCGCCGTCGGCAATCACTGGTGCTCGACTAAACACTAGAAAAGAGAAGAGGGGAAGGCTTTGGGGAAGCAGGGCAAGACCGGGGGCTATTTATAGCTGGCGGTGGTCACTGTGGAGAAGCTGTAACCGACGACCTGGGCACATGGCGCGGCATGGGCGACGGCGTACTTCGGCATGGCGCGGCTCGTCCGGCGTCCTGGGTAGCGGCATGGCGTAGGGGAGTGGCGCGGGGCTAGGCCGGTGGTAGGGGCGTGAAGGCGCGTACGGAGGCGAGGTGACCGGCGGCTGTAGCTGGTGGGCTGACCAGCGAGAAGAGCGGTGGCGCGAGGCGGTGGGCCGGCCTGGCGCGACGGAAGGAGAGGGAGGAGGATGGGGGGAGAAGAAGGAAGAAGGAGGAGGCTGCGGTCGGGCCAGAGGAAAGAAGGAGCGGCCGAACGGGCTGGAAAGAAGAAAGAGGGAAAAAAAGAGGACGGGCCGGGAAAAGAAAATGGGCCGGGCCTAGGAGAAAATTTTAGGAGTTTTAATATTTTCAGAATTTAGATTTCGTTTCGTGAGTAAGTTTTGAATTTGAAATCTTTGTTCAAATTTTTGGATCCATCAATTTAATTTTAGGATTGTCAAGTTTTGGGGAAATAAATCTTAATTTTCCAAATTTGAATTTCTGGATATATAAATTGGATGGGAGGGATTTTATATTGGTTTAAATTTCTATCCTTGGTTTTAGATCTCCAGATTTTGATTCAAACTTGAAATTAAGTCTTCCAAGAAGATTTGGTTTTTCTTCGTTAGATTTTCAAACTTGGTTCTTGATCCCAAGATTTTGAATTTTATTAATTGGGCTTTTGGCAAGAAAATCCAATTTGAGCGATTCGAGTACCGACAAAGCTTTTTTTTTTGAAATACCCAAGAAAACGATTAAAGGATTTTACATTTTTCGCAATTACCGTAATTCCCTATTTGGGACGTTACAGTTAAACTTGTAGCACTCTAAATTAACTTAATTGTAGCTTCTTGGTTCCATTTAGCATATTGCCATGGTTTGACTCATTTTTGGATACCTTTAGCTAAACTATGGTCTTCAGCAACTTGACGTGCTAAAAATCCTTCTAATTTCATATTATTGCTCATTTGGCTCTTGGAGCTTTTGATCTGTTCTCATCATGACCAAGGTTAAATCGAACAATTGTTCCTTCGTATGGATCTAGAGTGAGATTTCCCGACTCATTTGGCGGATTTGAAGCTTTGGAAACCTTGTCATTTTCAGTAGCTTCACACCATATCTGCCTCATATAGTCATTTTCAGTTATTGCATTCCTCTTATGACTATTTTGGGTCTCTCTTTACAAAATTATCTTTTTTTTGTCTAAAATCACCTCCTATTTGCATTTTTGAAGAATTGCGAATAGGTGGATCAAGAGGGAGATTGAAATACCATGTGAGAAGATCCAAGTTATTGTTGTGATGAACCATTATAAGTTTCGTGGAGTGGTCAAGTGATTTTCAAAGATTATACTTTGTCTGCATTGGTTTTAGGTAGAAATTGAGGATTTTGGGATTTGAGTCATGATTGAGTTGGGGTGACCTGCATCATTGCATTAAGGTTGCATGATGCATGTTTTGACTGACGTGGGTCAAGTTGTGAGGAACTTGTGCCTGAAAAAAATTACTTTGTCTTTGGATATGTAGGGTCGATTGGAGTTAACCATGATCAATAGTGAGGATCGGGGCTATGCTCATAGGGGAGTTGAGGCCTAGAATGATCGAGGATGTTGAGTGAGATGGTGAGCTCAAGCATGGCATGAGAAAGGTGGAAAATGTTGAAGGTGAGTTCGAATGGCAGGATTGCACCATGTGGCTTGGATGGTCCAAGTAAACTATGGTTCGGTGGACCTACACGTGGCAAGGATAGCGATTGCTTGCAAACGATGGTGATGACCGGGTCAATAAAGGGTATTTTGGTAGTTTAGCCAAAATATCAGAAACTACCTTTGATCAAAACCGCGACGCATGTGTAGCGCTTGGGAGAGCAGTTTAGGTCAAAGTGGATCAAGGCTAAGGATTTAGTAGATTCGGGCTTATGCACTTTGAAAAGCGTGCATAAGTAAACATGTGCGAGTAAAACTCATATGTGTGGGTTACTAGGTTTTCTTTTTACGCTAAGTGGATAGTATCCATTCAAGGGTGGATGTGGCTGGCTAGCCCATCTATAAAAGCGGGTTGGGATGGAGACATAGGATTAACCATCCAACTCAGCTCTCTTGTATTCTCATGTTTAGGGTTAGGATTTGAGAGTTGAGTGCTTGGTACGCTCTCTATTCTCTAAGGTGGTATGACTGTAAAACCTTTCATCTCAAGTAAGCAATACATCAATCTTTGTGTTTCTCTATGAATTTATCATGTCTTGATTGATGTGATGTTGATTTGGTTGGTTTTGATCTCTTCCCTTCCCTCTTCTTGATGTTATTGTGCTAAGGATGTATAAGAGATGGAGATAATCTTAGGAAGTCCATCTCCACCTATCTAGGCAGTTTGGTAGCAAGTTCATCAAGAAACTCTGCTTTTGCACATTTTCGATCTTCCAAATGATTTCTTGATCTAGGGGTTTTTACCTTCATTTCGTCGGTGTTCTAACTTGCCATGACACATGAAAATACATCTAGGGCCATCTTGGCCATCATCCACTAACGAACAAGTTGTATTCATCGTTTTTGGTTTTTGATCGGTTTTGGTGCAATCTGTCTTAAAACTGAAAAAGGTCTCAACTTTGGTAATTCACGATTGTTTGTTGGACTAGTTTTGTGATATCGTAGAGAAGATTTCTATAAATTTTCATGTAATCTGGATTTACGAATTAAAATTACATGGATTTTTCATTTGTGAAAAAGTGCTAAAATTTCTGTTCATCCCATGATTTCATAGGTCTTATTTTGGCCATATTGTCTGGTTTGGCCACACAGGTCTTATTTCGACCATATTGTTTGGTTTGACCATGTAGATCTTATTTCGACCACATTGTCTGGTTTGACCACACTGCTTTTCGACCATATTGGGTTCGACCACTCTAGTCTTATTTGACCATATTGGTTTTCGACTACTTATTAGTCTTCAACCACATATTGGTCTTCGACCACATGTTGGTCTTCGATCACACTGGTCTTATTTTAACTATATTGGTTTTTGACCACTCATTGGTCTTCAACCACACATTGGTCTTCAACCACTTTGGTCTTATTTCGACCACTGATTGGTGTTCGACCACACGTTGGTCTTCGACCACACTGGTTTTATTTCGACTACTCATTGGTCTTCGACAACACATTGGTCTTCAATCACTCTGGTCTTTTTGACCACACTAGTTTTTCTCTGTCAATTGGATCTCTGTTGATTTATTCTTTACTCTTGATCTTCATAGCTTCTCATAGCTATTGGAGTAAAGATTAGAGACTACTTGGGAGAAAATTTGAGGCACCATTCACCCCCTCTGTTGCCATTTTTGTTCCTACATCTCTTTATAAAATTGGTTACAAACCTCCTCATTACATAGGCTAATACACTCCTACTAACATACGTACTCAGATTTTAAGTTGGTCATGACTTCAACTTGAGTAATGCACGAAGATGGACTCTACTACATCTTGGACTCAATTTAAGCTCTAAGTCAAGATTATTTCCAATAGCCCAGTGGTATTGGCTCCTAGGAAGTGAAAGGATTTGCAGTACAAACAGACGACAAATCTAGCTATCCGCTTGGGATAGGGCAGCACATGTATGTGTTCGCGAGCAAGCCACGTTGCGGGCAACCTCAAAATAGTTGCTCTGGGTAGGGAAAATAATTTTGTGTCTTCAAATTCCAGTTAAAACCTTGTCTTCGAAGCTTTCAAAAAAATTTAAAATACCATATATAGGAGAGAGGATGTTCTCTAACTGAAACTTTTCATATTGAGAGAACATCCCATCCTCTACATATGATATTTTTTAGAATTTTTGAAAACTTCGAAGACATGTTTTTTGTGGATTTCTAACTTCATGTAGGATCGAGACCGGTGATTAGAGGGGGTTGAATGGTAGCCTAGACAATTAAAATCCTTTTCTTGATCTTTTCCCTTATCAAATCTCAATTCTTTTGCTCTAAAAGCTTTGAATAACAGAGACTAGGCACCTACAATAAAATCTTCAAGAAAAACCAAGCCAAACACAATTTCAACCTTTAGTGCGGTCTTACCATCATGTAAATACAGTCCTACCACGGGGGTGTGGTACGACTGCTCTTTTGTTAGCGATCGTATCACACCTTCAGATCAACATCAAAAATTCAGCCCGAGCAAAACTAAAATCCACAAAACTTTTACATGAAAAAA
This sequence comes from Dendrocalamus latiflorus, assembly GCA_017311315.1. NCBI lineage: Eukaryota > Viridiplantae > Streptophyta > Magnoliopsida > Poales > Poaceae > Dendrocalamus > Dendrocalamus latiflorus. The sequence goes on from CM029615.1 coordinate 22,597,505, forward strand.
CCAAATGACTTGAAATTTGAACCAAAATTATGTCACTACCGTAGGAACCTAAATCAATAAGAGCTCTTGCAAGATCGTAAGAAAGCTAGGACATTTTTGCTCTTAAAGCTTAGCTGTACCAAAATTAAGCAACAACCAAATCTTGAGCTAAAGACTTACTCTTGGGTTATGGATGGTTCAGATGACATTGAATCAACTCCTACAAAGCTTAGCAAACAAATCTATAGCAAATGATCAAGCTAAAAACCCTTAATAGCAAAACCCCAAAATCACCCTCTCTTAACCAAAACCGGGCAAATCCAAGAACTTGTAGAGGAAAGTGTCTAGATGGATGGAATCTAGTTTCCAAGAGATATACCCATCACTTATACGTTCTTGGTACCAGGAAAGATTGAGAGGGGAGAAGGAAACACAAAAAACCAAGTCAAATCAAACATTCAACACTTGCGCAAAGAGGAGAAAGATTAGGACGAATTTGGATATTCATTGATATTAAGAGATGAATGTTTACGACTACTCCCTAGCCACTCACAAAGCCTAAAGATGATAAAAAGCTCAAGCATAAGAGCCACATTGTATCTCTCAAAAGTTCTCTCCAAGAACCCTATCCCTAACTCTCCTCTACTTGGCCTAACCGCTAAGCCATCTCCTCCCCTTCTTGGCTAACCTGATACCCAACAACATAATGTATTTTACATTTAACCCATCTTTTGAGCACGTTTTTCAAAGTGCTCTTCACCATGATGCTACATTACCCGATCCACAGTCTTGTCCTCTATTTGGTTGGCCTAAACCACTTAGGTCATCATCGTAGTTTTCCATACCACCACTTTTCATATTGGACTATTGACCAAATTGCCCCTTTGCCAACCTTTTTCCCATTTTTTCTTCTTGATGTATCCCAAAACCAATCCTTCACCTCAAAGCATCTTTGTATGCTTTGACACATAGCTCATAACGCCCAATGACTTACCATCAAGTCTTCGTGTATCCAGTATCTCTAGGATAGTCTCTACTTGCATCAGCCCACATGCACCAACTTACCTCTTCACAGTGCATGTCTTTTCTGTACTTCCCGGTTGAGTCACATAGCCTCACTCAGACTTACCCAACCATACAAACCTCACCTCTCTCACCTAGTCCCTATTGAATGCATGGAAGAATCATGCAATGCTTTCATTGATCATACACTTGATGTATATGTAGAGTTTACAACAGTTTACAGCAGAGAAGGAAACAATCCTATGTATAGTAACAAACTCTATCTATAGTAAGAGGATCAATCTACGACTAAATAACCAAACTAACCTATTGTTAGCTAGTAACAGTCGAAGGAAGGTCTATCTCATGCAAAAGAAGGTATGATCTATTGCTGGACGGGCAACAGTGCCATGCGTGAGGAGGATTACTCTAACATCCCCCTGTAATGTCAACTGGGAGCATCGCAGATGTTGAGATTGGACTGGAAGTCTTGAAACAGCGACATAGGTAAGCCCTTAGTGAAGATGTTGGCATACTAAGAGCTGGACAGCACATGAAGGACTCAGACGTCGCCAAGCGTGACGTGTTCACAAACGAAGTACAAGTCAATTTCCACGTGCTTGGTACACTGATGTTGTACCAGGTTGGTGGATAGGTAGACGGCAATGACATTATCGTAGTAGATGATAGTAGTTTTCTAGAGGGGATGGTGCAGTTCCTGAAGGAGCTTACGAATCCAACACACCTCAGTAATAGTGTTAGCCACACTGCGATACTCGGCATCGACGCTTGAGCGAGAAATAGTATGCTGACGCTTGGAGGACCAGGAGATGATATTATCACTAAGGAAGAGGCAGAAGCTAAACGTCGACTTCCTGGTATCAAGGCAGCCTACCCAACCAGCATCTGAGTATGCAACTAGGTCACTAGATGAGCCATGCCTGAGATGGAGATTGAACTCGA
>CM029615.1:23199548-23363738 GCA_017311315.1 Dendrocalamus latiflorus
ATTAGGTTTTCTTCTATAGTTCTGTTTGTCTTCATGGATGACTCATGTATGGGGCTATGGGCTACTGACTTGATGGGCTACTATGGGCTGATTTGTCTGTTGTGGGCTGAGTTGTTGTTTGGGCTGCCAGGCTGATAAATTTGAGGCCTCAGGCTGGTCTGTCATCCTAATAATTTTTGGGTATATATTAGAGGGGGATAATATTAGTAGTATTGCTGGGCCTCGGGCTATAGACTACCAAACCCGAATCCCAATTCTGCCCCTGGTCCCTACTATCTTGCTCACTTCTTGTTTCAGACACATGCGGTCACCATATTATCATCAGCAGGCATTTGTACATTCTACAATACGCACCTTGTTTCGCCTAAAAAAGATCAAGAGTGTCGGTGTTTTAAAACCAATCTTACATATGATTTTTCGGATTAGGAGGAAACTCTTGAAAACCTGGACTATGATCACGTAGAGTAGAGACACGGAAATTTTTATACAAGTTCGAACCTTCTTCTCAGAGAATAATAATCCTACTTCCTGTGTGGCTATTTCTCAGAGAATTGATTACAATAGAGAAAGAAAGTAATGCGAAAAGTCCTGCACTACTTCCGTTGTCTTCTGTCTTTTTTTCTTCCCTCTCTAACATCAACGTTTATATAGCTGGCGAAGCGACAGCCATTGTCTCGTGCCAGAAGACGCCTTAACGCTTTGGGTGATGTAGGGACCCAGATATTAATATCCGGCACCCTCTGTGATTCCACCGCACTATTCCCTGATCAGTAGATAGTGCTCACAGATTACAGTTCTGAATATCAAAGTACATATCATGCGGAAGCGTAAATATAGTAATAGACTTACTCATGGGCCGATTAGGCCGAAATCAACAAATTGCAGCAGCGGAATGAAGCACACAGGTGGGACCTTCAGGACATGCCCACAGGCAGCCAACTGGAGGTTCGCGACCTAGCCCTTGACATCTTCATCTTCTCGGCCAGCTTGTCCAATCTTGTTGCTGAGGCGAGGTGATTTGATTCCTGATTCTGAATTTTGTCGCAAAAGCGAGCGTGAGCACTCCGACCCCGTGCTCCGCGAGCCAATACACAGAATGCAAAAAAATAGTATGCGTGGTTTAACAAAGGGGAGGCTCGGGTTGTTTTATTCGCCATAAAACGCGTTTAGTAACATTTCTATTATTATATCATATTGTCGTTTTTGTGACCTAAAGACTCCTCACCGCAAATGACATCATGGACTTAATCCACCAAAGACTCACGCTCTTTATTAACTGCTGTCTAAGACTCCCAATAGCGATTGCCATAATTGACTTAATCCACCGAGATTACACTTCCTTTATTGAGTGCTCTCTAAACTCCAAACAACATATGTCATCCTCTATTCAATCCACCGATCATATTCTTTCTGTATTGGTTGCTGTCTAAAACTCCAAACAGCGAATATCATCATTTATATAATCCACCAATCATGCCCTCATTGCTTCCTAAGACTCCATGCAGTGAGAGTCATCCTTTATTTAGATCCACCAATATCTTTGGTATTCTAAAATCCAATCTTGTGGTTGCTAATCATCAAGTCTTCATTTCTAAATTCTAATGACTATCCAACATAATTGCTTTTAAATCCACCGAAATCCTTCGTATCGGGACTTCCTAATAATTCAATCCTTTTGTTATTGATCCAAAACCATAATTTGTTCTCCCAATAATTAATCTTATTTTCTACTATCTATTTCTAACTAACTCACTGGTATACATCCCCAAGAATATTAATGATCAAGTCTACGACTCACTAGTATACATCTACCAAGAATATCAATGATTAAGTCTACGACTCGCTAGGATACATCCACCAAGAATATCATTGATCCAGATTATAATCCAATAATTGTTATCATTCCTCCAATATTCCTAGAAATTTAATTCATCCATCTAGTATTTGATCCAATCCTGTTAATCCCATTACTGCCATCATCTTCCAAGAATTTATATTAGTTATCAGTGTTGTAATCCCGCGATTACTTTTGCATCCCTAATACTCCAAAAATCATTTAAATCATCTATCTAACCTATATACTCATTTAGACTCCACCAAATTACTTCTCCCAGATCCCACACTATCATTTCCTTTTTATAATCGACCTGAGTCCACCAATATCTTTATGTTTTTACCACAAACTTCCATCTCCTTTACTCATGACCCTGTTTATTCCACCCATATTTTATTTTGTAAGAATAGAAATGCCACTATTTGAAATACAATACATAGAATTTTCTGAGACCTAGCAGCTTTGGCACAAAACATAATGTTCAAGGAATATTAACATGATTTTCCATACATATGGCATCACACCATATGCCTAATAACACCATAATTTTGCCATACATATGGCATCACACCGTATAACATCTTTCAGCGTTATAGCCGCTTAACTTACCACTGGGACAACACCCAGGACAACTCAAATCAGGGCTTTCCACTGCCCTCCACTTTTCCATTCCCATTTTCCAAACATTTTTAAGTAGAACTATATCTAGTTAAGTTCCCATGTCCGCCCTTGACCGTGGGCACGGCTATTCGAATAGTTTTGACTTTGCAGAGTTTGCACACTTTACCCACAAGAGACAGTTCCCTCGTTGCCCCACACGATTCCTTAGTCGTGCGGTTGAGCGAACCATCACAGTAACCGTTCAAAGTACCTCGCCCCTTCCATCATCTCACCCTATGGGTCGTTCCCACTTGCGGTGGGTCCCATACGTTGTGCGGGATGTTCTCCTTCTGAACGCCTAGCAGTTGGCTACCCACCCTGCTAGCACGCCACAGCAGAACCTCACCCTCCGCGGGTGTCCCATTCAAGCCTGAAACACAGACAGCCGCTTGCACCACTTCACTCCTCCACTGATGATGATGACTTTCATGGTCCGATAAATTTACTAGGCCAAGTTGTACTTTACAGACTTGTGGTTGCACTTGTTTTACACAGGAGGTCATGACAAGATTCAGTCCTTAGGGTATCTGGGCGGTTCTACCACAAACCACACTCTCGTGCACACCTGCACCATACCCCCGAACCATCCGCCCAGATAATAAGCAGTTTGAGGTTTTTGGGAGTATAAAATAATCATATCCAACATATACCAGTCATTACCACCATGACTGCCCAACCAGTCATTACCACCATGACTGTTCAACCAAATTTTCTCATGATTAAAAAGTGATGCTTGGGAGTTCTCACGCCCATGAGTATCTAATCAACACTAAGCATGGCATATAATTACGGACTTATTTTTGAAAGGTTACTATTTTAAGTTTTGCTAGGGCGACAAGGTTCACAATTCAAATATTCCAAAGGGAGGTGTAATATTAATCAAGGTAAACAATGGGCATATAACTAGAATCTTAAACTAAGCATGTAATTGCATATAAAATAACAGCATGCAATTTGATAATTTAAACCAAAGTAGTTTGCAGAAAACGTAGGTTCAACATGATCAAAGTATTGACTCGCCTGGCGCGGTTTTCCGTGGTCTCAAGCTCACTTGTCGGGACCCCGGATTTCCAAACCCGGACCCTCTGTGTATTTCTGCACTAGTCCCAGATCAAAGCTAGTGCACACAGTTAAACAAAAATGATTCATGACCAACAACGTATTTATTACAAATATAAAGAGTACTGACCACCAGGTCTCATTATTACATTGGAGGTTTCAAGACCTCGCACAAACAAAACACAGCGGAAGCAAAGTAAACTCAAAGTAGACCCATCAATATGCCACAGGCAGTTGACTGGGGAAGCGCGACCTAGTCCTCCGGGAAGAATCCATCACAGCCACAAGCGAAGCAGTAGTCGTAGTCACCTTCTTGAGCTTCGTATTCTTCTGAGATTTATTTTTGAGAGCAACGCGTGAGTACATAAAGTACTCCGCAAGTCTTGGGAAAAATGCATAGATGCAAGGCTTAACAAAGGAAGGCTATACAGTTCTTTTGCACAAAGCAATATTTTAAAATTCAATTACTACTAATTATTTTCGAAGGCATCAATTTAATAAAGTAAATGTTTTAACAGAATTAACTTTCTAGTGAAGGTTCCAACTACCAACACTAGCTAACCAATTACCATTGGTCAAGTTTTAAACTGCGGGTTCCATCCACCCTCTCTGGCTCCATCCGCCAGGATTCCCTTCCGAGAGTTCCCTCCACCCTCGGAATACAAAACTTTTGATTTTAAAACCAAAACCAGAAATCTACCATGTGAATGCATTCCTTGCCCGCCCTTGACCGTGGGCACGGCTATTCGAATAGTTTTACACTCTGCAGAGGTTGTACAACTTTACCCACAAGAGATAAATTATCCTAAAAGTCAACATGCTTCCTTTGGCATGAGACCCAGATAAAATATCACAAAGCCTTTACCTTACTCTAATCTAGCTAGATACCACCCGCTGAGGTTTCACCGCAGGTAGGCTAACCGCCCGAACCGAAGCCCCCTCTTGCGCCATATGAGTACAGTAAATCCCTGTCCCTCACTGTGAATAACCAGTCCATCCCTGGCATCCACTTTCCACTGGTGGCACCTAAACTAGACTATCGTAAGTTAGTCAGCTAGGTCGTACCCATATAGACTTGTGGTTGTACGGTTAATGCTCAGTCTGGACAAACACAAGCGTCGGTCCTTAATTGACTAGGGTGGAACATACACTTTACAAGATCTCGTGCTTCCTGCACCAATCCAAACTAACCATCCACCCTAATCTAAACCAATTTTCACATTTTAGTTTATTTTAAAAGAACAGTGGCAACTCCAATTACCACTAACTTTATAAAAACAAGGATATTACAATAATTCATAATTTCCCATTTTCAAGATTTCAAAGGTATTAAATAGCGAGACTAAGCATTATACTACCATTCCACTATTCACCAAGATTCAGTAATAATCTCATTATTGAGACAAATGAAATTCTAGGGTGACAAAGGTACATGGCATTCAATTTCAATGGAGGGTATAACAAGGTTGGTTTAACTAACCCTTAAGATTTGAACTAATATTTTATATAAATAGCAATGCACATAATTTAAAATAATTAAAACATTTCGAAATCATAGGTTCAAGATGATCAAAGGAGACTTGCCTTGCTCGGAGACTTGATGTTGCGAATCGTTAAAATCGAACTCTCCGGATTAGTCGTAGTCTACACGCGAAGAACCAAACAAAATAAATTCAAATAAAACCCAATTAAAATCCAAAAATTATAAAATATATATTGACGGATAGATTATGATTTTAGATGAATTTAGGAGAAAGAATCAACAGATTCGGAGTTCGTATGAAGGAGATCCAATATCTGGAAGTTTTGGACATCACATGAAATGATAACAAAATACGAGGATTACTTTTTGAATAGTACAATGTCGGTTGGCTATAAGGTGGCTGGCGAATGGGCAAAATGGAATGTTGGCAATGAGGCGAAGGTGGTGACATGGGTACGGCGACGAGGAACGGCGGCAATCACCCGCAGTGAGTGAAAAACTGCACCGACGGCACAGTAGCGACAACTGCAGGTTGGAGAGAGATAGTACCGAGTATGGAACGTGGAGATGTAAGGTGAGCGTGGGATAGTACATGGCATGGTGAAGTTAGGAAAATTATTGGCTAAGCTGAAAATTAATCGGAGACGATACAATCGACGTTTGAATGACGATAGTGGAGAAACAGGAAAATTTTGATATCTTGGTGCTCGGTAGAGCGAATCCAAAACCATTTGAAAGGTAGCTACCTGGGATGGTTTGGCACGATATGACGCGAACGGATTGGGGAAAACATCACTGGATAGACGGGGACACGAGATGCCATTGGCGGCCATGGCGAGGTGTTGGAGGCGAAATTTTGTGGAGGCTTTTCGGGGAAACGGAAGGAAGCACGGCGTAGAACGCAGTGAGGCAAGTCTAAGAAAAATTATGGCATGGGCTAAGGCTTACCGGAGGCGACGAATCGACGTCGGGAGTCACAAACGGCCATTTTCACGGAAAGCTCAATTCCTGACAATTGGCTCCACGAAAAATTAAACAAAATGGTAGAAAAATTTCTTAGAGGCTAGGACACAATATGACGCGAACAAAAATCAAAGCGCTTACCAAAAAGGGGTGTACGCGCAAGGTACAGTTTTAGTGTCTGGGCCTGACAAGGTCGACGAGAACTCGGGGAATATTTAGGTGATGGCGATGGAAGCACGACGTAGAACGCGTCGAGGCAAACTCAACGGTGCAAACGGCTCGGCCAAAGGACATCGGATGGTGGCGGAACACGGTGGAGAAGACATTGTGCGACCGTCGGGTTGACATCGGCGTTCCGGGCAAACGGAGAGGAGTTAGCATGTGGGGTTTGCGGCGAAACGAAGAGTAGAGCGTGGGGAACGTGATGCTCACCTTGGTTTTGGTCGGGCATGCACGGACGGCCGGTGGCGACGCGAGGAACGACGACGCGCTATGGCCCACGGTAGCGACGGTGCTCCGGCGAAGTTCCGGCGAAGGAGAGGTGAGCACCGCGTAGAACGCGATGAGGCGAATCCGAGGATGTGCTCAAAAGTGGCGGGGCTCCACCGGACGAGGCGCAATAAGCCGAAGAACACCGCTTGGAACACAAAAGAAAAACTCCAATTGCGCCCAAGAGAAGAGGAGTGGGGACTTGATATTTTCGGGGTTGAGTGAGGATGAGGAGGGGCTCACGGTGCTTCCTTTTATAGGGGCGGGGGAGGTCCGAGATGGGAGATCAAGAGACCATGTCCATCAATGGCATGGGTTAATTTCTCGCAAAACGGCTCATGAATGAGGGGAAAACGGTAGGGAAATGAAAGAGTTTGATGAGAGGAGTTGAATGCAATTTATTTCGCTAAAAACCGTTGAGAAATTCATAAGGAATGAAAGCTTGAAAGTTGTGTTCATGGCGACGCCATCGCTCTGGACAGAAACGCACGCTCTTGAGAAGATGAATAGGAGGAGAGAGAAAAATAATAATAAAATAATAATTGTTTTTTCGAAAAAAAATAAATAAATTCGAAATAAATTCAGAAAAATTCCACAAACAACCTTAGAACCCGAAAATACCAAATAAAATAATTTCAGATTTAATTGAAGTATATTTTGACCATTTAAAATATTTTTACTTTCTAAGCTTTAATTTAATTCAAATAAATTCGAAAATTCCAAAAATTTGAGAAAAGGATAGAAATGGATAGATTGGAATGTTTGATGAATTTAGAAATTTGAATGGGCTCATTCGGAGTTAAAATGAAGAAATACGATATTTTGGAAGTTTAAAAGGAGAGAAAAAGAATAAACTGACTTTCTGGAATTATTTTTGAACTGAAATGACATCATTAAGGGAAATGATTTTCAGAGGAATTATTTTTCTATGGAAAAAGGAATTTATGATGTTAGGGTGACGTCAACAGAGATTTTGATTTTCTGGACGAATTATTTTTCAACAGGAAAAAGGGTTTTATTTACTGACAGGTGGGACCGGCTTTTGTGGACTGGGTCCGTTGACCGGGGAGAAGGCTGAGATTAAACCGGGCGAGGATGGATTGAATCAGGGAGGATCACGTGATGGCCGAGTAGAGAGGTTGAGGATTAAATTTGATTTAGATTTTGAAATAAAATTTAGATAAATCCAAATAAAGTTCAAATACTTTAAATTAATTAATTTGAAATTAAATTTTTCAGAGAACGAAATTTTGGGATGTTACAAACCTACCCCCCTTAGAAAGAATCTCGTCCCCGAGATTCAGACGGACTAGGAAAAAGAAAGGAGAGGAAAACTCGACTCTTAGGTCCTCTTCACGCTCCCAAGTTGCTGGACTTCGAATGGTTGCTCTACTGTACTTTGTGGAACTTTATGGTCATGCTTCTTGCGCGGCGTTCAGCTTCCTTCATGATTCTATCTTGTTGTTCGATGCTCTGAAGTATTCCTTTAACTGAGAAATATGGAAGACGATAACAAATCGGACTGGTACATCTTTAGTCGCTTGCAAGCTCTGGGTTAACTTCAATTGCCTTTATCATATCGATTAATTCAGGATTCCACCAAAAAGGGCTTAACTTCCACAAGTATTCATCCGAGAGAGACATAATTATTTCAACTCTTCAAAATTCTTGATTCCAAAATCACATACCACAAATGCACTTTGTTGATTTCAACAAATAATCTCATTAACTTTTACTCTCTGCTCTAATTTGAATCGACGTCAAACCATAGAATTTTTCCAACAAGAATCCAATAACATTGTAATTTGTGATTTCCACCAATTGTTTTATGATCATTATCTAGTCCAACAGATCCATAACTCTGATCAAATAATATAAAATTAATCCAATCTTTTAGTAATCATCAATCAAGTTTAAGATCATCTAAGCCATAATTTAATATTCATTAGTCCTCCAACATCAATCTCTTGATAATCATCATTTTGGTTCCACCAAATTTGAATGATCTCAAATACCTCAATTAATTCTTATCAGACAATCTCTCAACTAATTCTTATTGGACAATCTATCTCCCATAATTAATTTAAATCCTTCAGGTTATCCATTTTAACATCCTTAAATAATCTAGTTAATCCCATTAGTTAAAATCCAATTACCTAGCAATGATCTACTAAATCCACCAAATTCAAATTGACATATCAAAGTCCACTTTGCAATGATAAAATTAATCCACCAAGATATCTAAGTGTATATCTTCTGGAATTCCACTAGTATCCACTCATCATCAATAGGTCCACCAAACTCTGGTAATCAATTAACTCCACAAAATTCATCTACTCTTCATGATTCAACCAAAATCACCCAAAATTGATATCATGAATTGTTTGTGATAATTCAACTTCTTAATCTTTTAATCTCTCCCTTTACTGGATCAATCTCTTAATACTAATTCTCCAATGATCACAAATAATCCCTTCAACAAAAATCTTGTGTTGCTCCTTTCAATCCTAGATAATAAATCCAAGGTAAAGTTTAGACTCTTCCCATGATCTAATTAGCTTTCCCAAGCTCAAGTTTATATTTAATCTCTAGTCAATCCACAAAGATGACACTTTTTAGATTTATTTATAATCAATTGGTATCCACAAATATACCCTTTTATCTCAATATTCTCGAGTATTATTCAATCTTGTCAATTATAAATCCAAAATATATCACTCTAGCAACAATTCTCCAAATTACCTAGCTTGACATGCACTAATTATCACGGCTTTCCCGACAAGAGTACTTTCCATAAATTTGTTGTCTTCCATATACTCTAGGTCTCCAAGGATTCTCCAAACTTGGACTTCGGTGAAAGAATTGGAGCTTGTACTATTGCGGTAACTGGGGTTAGCAAAAGATAAGAGGGAAATAGCACAGATAAGAGATCAGGGGAATGACTAAACCACATCCCAGACAAACACACAAGAGAGAAACAAACAACAACTAGGAGAAGCTTAGCTTGAAATCAAAATAGTTTTTTTTAAGGATGGCCGTACTACAAGTATACAAAGACTTGGTACAGTCCACCTAACACACAAGCAAGTAATATATAAGCGTTCTAAAATCATAGGACTTTACTTGGGTACTACAACTAAAGAACTAGTCCTTGCTCCTTCATGATGACGCGCTTCTCCAGGTGCTTCTTAGACGCAGCCTTACTGAGCCGTCTATAGAAATTACAAAGGAAAGAGAGTACAATTACCATTCCAAAAAGAAACAAGCAGATAGATAAGGAAGAATGCCGTGACGAAGGTAAGGATAGAGAGATAAGAAAAGACAAGGATAGCACATCATAAAATTTTTATTTTATAAAATAAATTTTGAAGCTCTTTTTTTTGTAACGACCATTCTAACTAGGTCACGTCCTACAGTCAAATTGGCTCTGATACCACCTCTGTCGGGACCCCGGATTTCCAAACCCGGACCCTCTGTGTATTTCTGCACTAGTCCCAGATCAAAGCTAGTGCACACAGTTAAACAAAAATGATTCATGACCAACAACGTATTTATTACAAATATAAAGAGTACTGACCACCAGGTCTCATTATTACATTGGAGGTTTCAAGACCTCGCACAAACAAAACACAGCGGAAGCAAAGTAAACTCAAAGTAGACCCATCAATATGCCACAGGCAGTTGACTGGGGAAGCGCGACCTAGTCCTCCGGGAAGAATCCATCACAGCCACAAGCGAAGCAGTAGTCGTAGTCACCTTCTTGAGCTTCGTATTCTTCTGAGATTTATTTTTGAGAGCAACGCGTGAGTACATAAAGTACTCCGCAAGTCTTGGGAAAAATGCATAGATGCAAGGCTTAACAAAGGAAGGCTATACAGTTCTTTTGCACAAAGCAATATTTTAAAATTCAATTACTACTAATTATTTTCGAAGGCATCAATTTAATAAAGTAAATGTTTTAACAGAATTAACTTTCTAGTGAAGGTTCCAACTACCAACACTAGCTAACCAATTACCATTGGTCAAGTTTTAAACTGCGGGTTCCATCCACCCTCTCTGGCTCCATCCGCCAGGATTCCCTTCCGAGAGTTCCCTCCACCCTCGGAATACAAAACTTTTGATTTTAAAACCAAAACCAGAAATCTACCATGTGAATGCATTCCTTGCCCGCCCTTGACCGTGGGCACGGCTATTCGAATAGTTTTACACTCTGCAGAGGTTGTACAACTTTACCCACAAGAGATAAATTATCCTAAAAGTCAACATGCTTCCTTTGGCATGAGACCCAGATAAAATATCACAAAGCCTTTACCTTACTCTAATCTAGCTAGATACCACCCGCTGAGGTTTCACCGCAGGTAGGCTAACCGCCCGAACCGAAGCCCCCTCTTGCGCCATATGAGTACAGTAAATCCCTGTCCCTCACTGTGAATAACCAGTCCATCCCTGGCATCCACTTTCCACTGGTGGCACCTAAACTAGACTATCGTAAGTTAGTCAGCTAGGTCGTACCCATATAGACTTGTGGTTGTACGGTTAATGCTCAGTCTGGACAAACACAAGCGTCGGTCCTTAATTGACTAGGGTGGAACATACACTTTACAAGATCTCGTGCTTCCTGCACCAATCCAAACTAACCATCCACCCTAATCTAAACCAATTTTCACATTTTAGTTTATTTTAAAAGAACAGTGGCAACTCCAATTACCACTAACTTTATAAAAACAAGGATATTACAATAATTCATAATTTCCCATTTTCAAGATTTCAAAGGTATTAAATAGCGAGACTAAGCATTATACTACCATTCCACTATTCACCAAGATTCAGTAATAATCTCATTATTGAGACAAATGAAATTCTAGGGTGACAAAGGTACATGGCATTCAATTTCAATGGAGGGTATAACAAGGTTGGTTTAACTAACCCTTAAGATTTGAACTAATATTTTATATAAATAGCAATGCACATAATTTAAAATAATTAAAACATTTCGAAATCATAGGTTCAAGATGATCAAAGGAGACTTGCCTTGCTCGGAGACTTGATGTTGCGAATCGTTAAAATCGAACTCTCCGGATTAGTCGTAGTCTACACGCGAAGAACCAAACAAAATAAATTCAAATAAAACCCAATTAAAATCCAAAAATTATAAAATATATATTGACGGATAGATTATGATTTTAGATGAATTTAGGAGAAAGAATCAACAGATTCGGAGTTCGTATGAAGGAGATCCAATATCTGGAAGTTTTGGACATCACATGAAATGATAACAAAATACGAGGATTACTTTTTGAATAGTACAATGTCGGTTGGCTATAAGGTGGCTGGCGAATGGGCAAAATGGAATGTTGGCAATGAGGCGAAGGTGGTGACATGGGTACGGCGACGAGGAACGGCGGCAATCACCCGCAGTGAGTGAAAAACTGCACCGACGGCACAGTAGCGACAACTGCAGGTTGGAGAGAGATAGTACCGAGTATGGAACGTGGAGATGTAAGGTGAGCGTGGGATAGTACATGGCATGGTGAAGTTAGGAAAATTATTGGCTAAGCTGAAAATTAATCGGAGACGATACAATCGACGTTTGAATGACGATAGTGGAGAAACAGGAAAATTTTGATATCTTGGTGCTCGGTAGAGCGAATCCAAAACCATTTGAAAGGTAGCTACCTGGGATGGTTTGGCACGATATGACGCGAACGGATTGGGGAAAACATCACTGGATAGACGGGGACACGAGATGCCATTGGCGGCCATGGCGAGGTGTTGGAGGCGAAATTTTGTGGAGGCTTTTCGGGGAAACGGAAGGAAGCACGGCGTAGAACGCAGTGAGGCAAGTCTAAGAAAAATTATGGCATGGGCTAAGGCTTACCGGAGGCGACGAATCGACGTCGGGAGTCACAAACGGCCATTTTCACGGAAAGCTCAATTCCTGACAATTGGCTCCACGAAAAATTAAACAAAATGGTAGAAAAATTTCTTAGAGGCTAGGACACAATATGACGCGAACAAAAATCAAAGCGCTTACCAAAAAGGGGTGTACGCGCAAGGTACAGTTTTAGTGTCTGGGCCTGACAAGGTCGACGAGAACTCGGGGAATATTTAGGTGATGGCGATGGAAGCACGACGTAGAACGCGTCGAGGCAAACTCAACGGTGCAAACGGCTCGGCCAAAGGACATCGGATGGTGGCGGAACACGGTGGAGAAGACATTGTGCGACCGTCGGGTTGACATCGGCGTTCCGGGCAAACGGAGAGGAGTTAGCATGTGGGGTTTGCGGCGAAACGAAGAGTAGAGCGTGGGGAACGTGATGCTCACCTTGGTTTTGGTCGGGCATGCACGGACGGCCGGTGGCGACGCGAGGAACGACGACGCGCTATGGCCCACGGTAGCGACGGTGCTCCGGCGAAGTTCCGGCGAAGGAGAGGTGAGCACCGCGTAGAACGCGATGAGGCGAATCCGAGGATGTGCTCAAAAGTGGCGGGGCTCCACCGGACGAGGCGCAATAAGCCGAAGAACACCGCTTGGAACACAAAAGAAAAACTCCAATTGCGCCCAAGAGAAGAGGAGTGGGGACTTGATATTTTCGGGGTTGAGTGAGGATGAGGAGGGGCTCACGGTGCTTCCTTTTATAGGGGCGGGGGAGGTCCGAGATGGGAGATCAAGAGACCATGTCCATCAATGGCATGGGTTAATTTCTCGCAAAACGGCTCATGAATGAGGGGAAAACGGTAGGGAAATGAAAGAGTTTGATGAGAGGAGTTGAATGCAATTTATTTCGCTAAAAACCGTTGAGAAATTCATAAGGAATGAAAGCTTGAAAGTTGTGTTCATGGCGACGCCATCGCTCTGGACAGAAACGCACGCTCTTGAGAAGATGAATAGGAGGAGAGAGAAAAATAATAATAAAATAATAATTGTTTTTTCGAAAAAAAATAAATAAATTCGAAATAAATTCAGAAAAATTCCACAAACAACCTTAGAACCCGAAAATACCAAATAAAATAATTTCAGATTTAATTGAAGTATATTTTGACCATTTAAAATATTTTTACTTTCTAAGCTTTAATTTAATTCAAATAAATTCGAAAATTCCAAAAATTTGAGAAAAGGATAGAAATGGATAGATTGGAATGTTTGATGAATTTAGAAATTTGAATGGGCTCATTCGGAGTTAAAATGAAGAAATACGATATTTTGGAAGTTTAAAAGGAGAGAAAAAGAATAAACTGACTTTCTGGAATTATTTTTGAACTGAAATGACATCATTAAGGGAAATGATTTTCAGAGGAATTATTTTTCTATGGAAAAAGGAATTTATGATGTTAGGGTGACGTCAACAGAGATTTTGATTTTCTGGACGAATTATTTTTCAACAGGAAAAAGGGTTTTATTTACTGACAGGTGGGACCGGCTTTTGTGGACTGGGTCCGTTGACCGGGGAGAAGGCTGAGATTAAACCGGGCGAGGATGGATTGAATCAGGGAGGATCACGTGATGGCCGAGTAGAGAGGTTGAGGATTAAATTTGATTTAGATTTTGAAATAAAATTTAGATAAATCCAAATAAAGTTCAAATACTTTAAATTAATTAATTTGAAATTAAATTTTTCAGAGAACGAAATTTTGGGATGTTACATCACTCAAAGCTTCTCATGTGATGGGCTTGAATTTCTGGTCTTCGTCTTTATCTGGATCTGGTTCTTACTTGATTCCCCTAGCTCTTCCGGACTCCACTTCTAGTTATGTGCTAGGCAACTGAATCCAAGCAAATGCAATTAACTCAAAAAGCCCAAATAAGTTCAACTAAACTCAATTTAGCTTTTTTTATGGGTTAATGGATGAGTTGGATGATTTGAGATAAGGTTGTTTGGGACGCGGAGTATTGTCGGTGGCATAGTGGTTAGAGGGAAGCGGGAATTTGGCAGAGAACCTGCCAAAATGGTGGCCAAAAGATAGGTCATGCTAAAGATATACTCATGGGTTGTTTTTGTCTAATACCCGGAGGTGGCTAGGTATCTAATGATCTGATTCTTTTTATTTATAACTTATTTCATTTTACTTTTACTTTTGTTAAGAAAGTTTCATGAGTCATACTGGACATATAGGCAGATGTATGAATTTTGTCAGGTACTAAGTATTGCGTTTATGAAGTGTTGACATTTGCGAGATTAGGGCAGAGGTTTTATAGATGATGTAGACAACTTTGAACTTATCGCATTAATTCATATTGCTAGCTGTTTGATACGCAGCATTTGATGCGGTCCTAATTAATTACTCAGGTAACTGGTTAAGTGTTTACTTCGGTGTATTTAGACATTGGTGAAATTTGTTACAATGGGGCCCATTCTAAATTAGGGGTGCTCTGGAAATTAATGATGTTGATATTTTGCTCTTTTACTTGGCTCAATTTATTTATGGTTGATTGAGCCTGCTACACCTGCTTTTATTTCGTATCATTACTAAGCTAGGGCGATGACTTAAAATCTCATAATCGGCAATATACTAATGATAGTGTCTATATTTTTAATAGGGTCTATGGTGAATGCAAAATTTGTACTAATGTTTTTACTAAGGGGCTGCATATATGTCATTCGCATTTTTCTAACTATTTATATCTATATATTGGCCTATAAAAGTCTCTAACTGTAAATGAACATCCTGTTTCATATACTTTAAATATTTTATTTAATTCATGTTCCTTGACTATTTATACCTGACAATTAATCTAATTCTTACATCTTGATAATGTTAATTATGCCCTAATCAAAATTTTTCTAGCCTCTATGTATAACTTGCTAAGCTCCCTCAATTACCTTCGGATTACAATGGCAAAAGGCATCAACAAAACAAATAAACAGGAACGTGGCCGTAGGGGGGAAGAAACTCGAACTCGAAATCTGGTGTTTGCAACGAATGGCTCGGCCGATTGACCAACTGAACGCTGCCTCCACTCGTGAATGAAAGGGGGTTTTTAAATGGAACAAGTGAGTGTAGCAGTAGAGCTCAAAACAAGAGCCGACCAAAACAGAGAGCGGCCGGAACGGGGGCAGACAGCGTCACCGCCGGCGAGCGATGGCCGGAGAGAGGGGTGGAACCGGCAAAATGGGTTTCTGGGAGTGCGTAAACCAAGGAGGGGCGGCGGTGTAAGCCGGGGAAGCAGTGGGCGGCTCGGGCAGCTCATTTGGGCGACCGGCGGCGAGGTGAAAACGGGGCGGTGGCGCCGGAGTGAAGGAGAGGGGGAAGTGAGGTGCGCATGAGCATGAGGGAGGTGGGGGCATGCTTACCACGAGGTTGGCCGAGCGGGGGAGGGGCTGAGGCGAGCTGGCGACGACGACCTGCGGCGGCGCGAGCAGGCTCGCGGTGCCGGCGAGCTGGGGTGGGGGAGGAGCTCCAGCGTCGGTTGGAGTAGGTTCGTGGCAGCGGGGAGTTGCTCCTGGAGCGTGGAATCGGGCGATGGTGCTCCGGAAAAGAAGCGGCGACGTTGGAGGCGCATTCGGCCGGCGGTGATGAAAACTGGCCGTGCAGCGAGTCGGGGGCACCACAGTCCGATTACTCGTGGGAGAACGGAGGAGGCTGCTGGGGGTGCTCTATGACGCGGTCTAGGTGCGGGAACTTCGCCGGAGCGGTCGGGGAGGCGTGGAGGCGCGGCGGCCTGCGCACGGGCGGAAGCGGGAGTGAAGGAGCAGGGGAAAGAGGGGGCGGCGCTGGATGGGGGTGGCGGATGCTCTTATGGTGCAGAGGGCGGTGCGGTGGGGGCTCACGGGCGTGGCCAGGCGAGGGCGCAGAGCGCAGCATGCGGCAGAACAGGGGGCTCGAGGCAACGCGATAGTCCTGGTGGAGAGGACGTGATGCCGACGAGACGGGGCGGCGCGCGCTGGCAGCGGGGCAGGAGCTACGCAAAGGGAGGTGGTGATGGGACAAAGCAAGCACGCGGCATGATTACCATGGGGAGGCGAGCAGAGAGCAACGGGAAGAGAGGGAGGAGGCGACGCGGACGCACAGCAGCCACGCAGAGAGGGCAGGAAGAAGAGAGCTGGGGAAAAAGAAAAGAGCAGGAACGTGGCCCAGTCGGCAGAGAGAGGAAAGGAAGGGTGGGAGGAGGGCCCACATGTGAGAGAGAAGGAGTGAAAGGAATGGAGGAAAAAGGCTTAGGAATAATTGTTGCAATTTGAATGCTTTTGATTTTATATTTCTTTTTCATATCTAAAATTTTTGATTTCAATTTTTGACTTTTAACTCGAGTTTTGATTCAAGTATCCAGATATAAAATTTAATAGTCATCTGTTTTCGATTTTATCTAATTTGCCCTTGGATTTTGATTTACTGATTGAATTTAAAAGAAGAAATTTTTGATTTAGGTATTTATGGATATATTCTAATATTCTTTATGGATTCATTTTATTGACCTGAGTTTGAATTCAAGATGTTGGTATTTTGAATTCATGATCTGTAATGACATTTTCCATTTTTATAATTTACAAGACTATTATTTGCATTGGGGAGTATTCTTGATTATTAATTGGTATGTCACAAAACTCAAAAAGATTTCAAATAAACATTCAGAAGGAATTTTGAGTGCTAGCAAGATGCAAGAAAATTTTAAAAACTCCACATTTTTTTTAATATCCAAAATTTGGGATGTTACAGGTGATAACCGTCCAACGGAAGTTATTGTCTGAGAGATGTGATGGCCCGTTCATCGTGCGGCGGTTGTTGTTAGAAAGAGATCATGTGCGGTTATTTGGAATAAGTGCACGTTCTAACCATCATGTTAGACGGACCTACGATGTAGTAGGTCATCATAGACAAGCCAGTCGGAGATAGACTAATCTCAGGAAGGTCCACAACCACAAGGTGGTCGTAGGACAATTTATGACTACGTGGTCATCGAAGGACTTATGACTATCTGGTCGTAGAAATGCTTACGACTGAAGAGTAGTCGTAAAAAGACTTACGACTATGTGTGGTCATAGAAAGACTTACAACTGTGTGGTCACAGAAAGACTTATGACTGAAGTGTGGTCATAGAAAGACTTACGACTAAGGTGTGGTCATAGAAACACTTATGACTACATGTGAAACCTCTCCCTTATTGATAAAGGGTATACTCAAAGAATATAATGACGTTATAATTTGATGATTATTATATTCTCATCATTTAGTCCCCTAACTTCAAGTGAAACTGACTTGAGAGAGAGAGGTCGTAGATGAAAATTGGTCGAAAGCAAAACCTTTTAGATTCTATTTGACCAGAATTGATCTTGGTCAATAAGGTAATTTTGCTTGATTTGTAAAGATAGCTGGACTTCAAATAGAGAAATTAAAGAATTTCAATTGACTTCTGCTGATCTATCTACCTGAGCAATTCTTGAGATACCCATTTGGCTCCCGAGATGGGTGACTCATATAGTTATAAAAGCTTACCTTGAGGTAACTTTTGGCTTCCTTACTTTCCCCTTTTGCTCCAATCTACTTCGAGCTTTCCGCCACCGACCAAATCGTCTTTTTCCTTCAATCTCTTCAAAATCCAAACCAACCACTCGAGAAAATGACTAAGCCATCATCCAATTGGCTGGTGTCAGATATGGATAGTGCGAGATTGAGGGCATTGGAGGATGCTGAAATGATTCCTTCGTAGAAATTTGTGAAGTGGATTGAAGCTGTCAGACAAAACTGGCCATCGGGGGATATTGAGCAAATCTTGGTGTTCCAGGCATACTTGTGAGTGTGGCCTTTGTCTTCCATATCATCCCTTTGTTACAATCGTACTCGAATACTTTCAGGTCGAATTGGTGAACTTGGTTCCCAATTCGATTATCATGTTGAGTGTATTCGTGTACTTGTGTGAGGCTTATCTGGGGATTCCTTTGGACCTCGAAGTCTTTCAGGATTACTACGAAATGAGTCCGTAGAATAAAATTACTAGGAGCTATGGTCTGAAGCTCCACGATGATAAGATGGAGCGGTAGATCCAGATGTTTGCTCGGTCTTCATGGCCAGGCTGAAAGAAGAGGTGGTTCTAGTGAAGTTGTCTTTCTTTCATGGGGAAGGCTGCAAAAAAGAACACTTTTTGTAATTTGGTCCCCAAGAACCTTACTCGAATAACCCTGTACATTTCAACCATGAAAGAACTGAGGGATAAGGGACTACATGTGGTGAAGGACTTCATCACCCGTCGAATTAGCCCCCTGAAGCAAGAAGCACATCCCATGTGGATATACTCGGGAGCCACAGATACGACTAGAGACTACGAGGATGATAAGTAATCATTGTACTTGCTGTCATAATTAGATTCTGAGCACTGTGTACTGGCCACATCATCTGTATGAACAAACTTGATTTGGGAGAAATTGACTCCTGGGTCAAGTTCATTTGTGAGAACGCTCCACCACTCAAAGTGAAGGCTCCTCATATTCTGGTGGATATATCTGTCGAAGAAAAAGAAAAATGCCTAAAGGTAACTGGAAAACTGACTTTGTCTTTAGGACTACGTATTCATAGAGAATGACTGAATAGTATTCCTCTTTCGCGTAGAAAGTAGGCATGAGTAATCATCAGGACGATCAAGGAGTTTAATTGATGGTTATCGGAGAATTGATGAAGAAAGCCAAAGCTCTTCCGGCTAAGAGACGTCAACTGATAAAAGCCGCTGACAAGAAAAATGGGAGCATAAGTGCTACTGTTCCTCTTGCTATCTTTCCTCCCACTACTCCGACCAGCCCCATCATGCAGTTCTTTGTGGACGTGACTACCATAGATGAGACAGGGGCAGCCATATTAGAGCAACCGAATCCTAAGATCAAGGTACCCTTCTACTACGATACCAAAACTTTCTCAGTTGGCACTTCTCAAGTCTTTATCAAGAGACTCGAAAAGAAAACTGGAAGAGTTTCACATCTTTTGTGAGGGAGATTGCTGCAACAACAGAACATGTGATCGAAAAGGAGACTGCCCTCCAGGTGGTTGAAACTTGTTTCGACTACTAGGAGAGACAGGAGGGATAGGGAGTAGTAACACTTACTCAAGACCTTCGACCGGACGTTGTTGAAGATGTTCTCATTCGACCAGACATGGTCAAAGAAACTAATCTTTGAAAAAGTTTCTTCTAAATTCAAGATTAAGGCTATGAAGCATAAATATAGCAGTTTACCTCTGTGTCTTCTTAAATGCCAACTTACTTTTTGATTTTAGCTCGGCTTCTTCACTGCTTAAGGATGCATATACTGAGAAGCCCCCTACAGCTCTACCCATAGTCGAAGATAGGGTGGAGATAGTGGTCAAAGAGATGACCACCATAGCAACAGAGGTTGCTGTTGAAGCTGCAAAGACTACAACCATGGATATGGTCATAGTAATAGAAGTACAAGTGGCTAAAGACAGGGTAGAAATACTTGGTCTAAAAGTTGGAAGTCCTTTCGACTGCCGTGTCGAGGAGGAAAATACTGAGGAGGCTCCTCTTCATGTCCAAGAAGGTATAACCGGAGAAGAAGAAGAAGAACAACCTGACTTCTTTTCTATATTTTTAATTTGGCCTTTGTAGTGGGCTCTTCTTCCAATCGATCTCCAAGCCAAGTCCCACACCCCAAAGACCTTCCCGATAAGGGGAACATCTTCGACAATGAGCGTTTTGAGAAGGTGTGGTGGAACTTGGTTGACTATCTCTTTAGAGTATAAATGTAAGTATCGAGTACTTAAACATTCGTACTTGGTCTTTTCTGGCATCTCACTATCCTTCTTTACTCAGAGAGTATTGGAAGACATGGCAACTATGGCTGAGTACCACAGACAATTCACGCTCCTACGACAACAAAATATCGAATTCTCCAAGAAGGCAAAGGAATGGTAAGTCATTGGCTTGTGTAGTTGAACTTTGTTTCGACCACTTGTGTTGGATCCTGGAGCAATGACTCCGAAACCCTCTGTGTAAATCACACTAATCCAGGAACAGCTAGTGCACACAGTGGAACAAAGATACATATCGAGCACAAATGACCAATGAAATATTAAATAAAAGAGGTACGACCTTATGGCCAAGTCTTACATTAGGATCATTGATAACACAGATAAAGAAAATAACAACGGAAACAAATTGATAAACAGCGAAGCCCGACAGCTTGCCCACAGGCAGACAATTGTAAGACGCGTCCTACTCATCTAGGTCCTCACCATAGTCGAAGGCGTCCTCCTCTGAGATGAGATAGCAAGGTGAGTACAAACTTGTACTATGCAAATCACACGGAGAAATGAAACATAATGATAAAGGTATCAATGGAAGGCTTATAGGGTTAGTTTGCATAAAATAATATTTAAAGAAATACAGTAAATAGATTGAAATTGCTGAATTTAATAAGTAAAAACAGTAATCGTAAATGAAATTAATACCGTCAGTGCAGGCTCCTACCAAACACCAACCTAACTACGGGCATCCCATCCAGACCATCTTTTCCAAAAGATCTCGCATGGATTCCATCCATCCACAAAGTTTTTCATAAATCATTTTGGAAACAAAGTCTAATCCGTGAAAAACTTTACTCAGCTTGCCCATGACCGTGGCACGGCTATCCAGGATAGTTTATACGCTCTGCAGAGGTTGCACAGCTTTATCCACAAGACATGATCATCCTATATTGCCGCCGGATTAACACACTTCCTTAGGTGTGCGGCAAGGAGATCATGACAAGGCCTTTACAATGCAAAGCCTTCAACTTGGCTAAGCCAACACTAAGGTTTCACCCCAGTAAGAAATCCACCAGACCGGGACCCCTCTTGAGCCGAATGAGACTTCACATGGCACACGCCATGCTCACTTTCAACCTACAATGTGTCTCAGGTTGGGACTCGTAAATTATTCTGCCAGGAATGTCCCATACCAGTCTTGTGGTAGTACGATAGGGCTTTGCAACAGCAGCTCATAGACCAGTCCTTAATTGACTTATGCTCAACCACATACCCCTATGCACGACAATCAACACTGTGTCTCCGAACAACAGTGCATGTCTACACCCACCACCTAACCATTAGCCTTGGCCTAAACCAGGTTTTATATTTTATTTGAAAATATTTCATTATCCTTCTTGACTCACCGAAGCCAAGAATACTGTTGTGGTTACAGACCAAACAGAGAGAGAGAGAGTATGGTAGTGGAGAGTTAGGTGAGTCAATGGCCCGGGGTCTCTCCCATGGCCTGTGTTACATATATACATCCATATGTGGAGCGCTTTTACAATTATACCCTTACACGTGAGTATTCCCCTCAGGGGTACCTATGTCATTACACATGTCCCATTTTGGGCCTTACATCCTTCCATCAGGCCTACTGGGCTTAGGTGGGGGCCACCCCTACAATAGGAGCCTCTCATGGTGAAGGGCTTCACGGGCCGAAGCCATGCCACTGAGCCCTTTGGCCCCTCCGTCCCATCGGCCTGTGACACTCGATGACCTGGATACACTTTCATTTGTGCTTATGGTGCGAGGGCCGTGTCTTCCGCTCCCGGAGCTGCGCGGCCTCGAGGTCGAAGACACCGGGCAGGCCGAAGGCCTCGACGGGGCCGAGGCGAGGGCGTGACATGGTTCGCGCTCCGGATTTTTGCGGGTGCGAGGTAAAACTGGGGCGGCTACCCCGGGCAGCCGAGTCTCGGGAGGTGCTCCACGTGATGCAACGCCCGCGCGGAGAGGTGGCTGCGTGGCCTGGTAGTGCGCTTTAATGATGCCTGGAATCGCGCCAGCCCTATGTCAAGGGCAGACTGTCGCGGCTGCTCTATCTGCTCTGCGCTGGGCGAGGGTACGCGGCAGGCTGTGATTGGAGCGTCGTGGGATGCCAGCGGTCATGCGACCACGACCGTTCGCGTCTTTCCTAGGGAAAGTGGCCACGCGGCAGGAATGTATCGGCGCATTACGCGCTGATCGCCCACCTATCGCCGCCTGCCGCGGTTGCCAGCGGTTGCACTGCCCGATCGTGGGTAGCCGAACCACTGTAATTCTGTCGTTCGATCTTCTGCTTGCGGGGGAGACAGGGGACTTTATAAGTCATCACCGTGGACGCGTTTCTTTTCGTTTTCTTGCGCATCCTGCTGCTACTTTCGCATCCATTCCTGCTCGTCGCCGCAGTGGGGGGAGAGGAATGGCTGCGCGTGATGACCTCCCGGCTGATAGGGGTGCCGCCCTTGATGATCCTGTGCGCCGTCTTAGCGAGAGCGCCTCGTCGAGCCAGCGCTGCCTGACGCCGCCCTCGGCGGAGTATCGCCTGGTTCCGCGCGACAAAAAGCAAACCAACCATCGTTAGGATGCCATGAAGAAGTCCAAGGGCCGCTGCTCCCGTGTGCTGGGGCGGAGTCGCGTCACGGAGGAGACTCTCCAAACCATTCTTTGGGAGAAGAAGCTGGAGAACCGTGCCGGGGCTCGCTTGCCTGGGCCTGATAAAATGAAGCCGAACCCGGGCGAATCAGAGGCGATCGTCTTCGTGGCGTTCTTCGATGTCGGGCTCCGAATCCTGGCGACATTCTTTGTTCGCGAAGTGTTGCGAGCCTATGGGTTGGAGCTGGCGCAGCTGACTCTGACCGCGATCGTTCGGTTGGCCATCTTTACTTGGGCGATGCGGGTGGAAGGTACCCGTCCTAGCGCCGAGTTGTTCGCCATCCTACATGACGCACGGTGCCAACCGAAGAAAATGGAAGGGGAGGCGTACTCGAACTTCGGCAGCGTGGACTTCGTGCTAAGGACGGATTGCTCTCACTTGTTCCCCGCGTTGGCTACGCGGGGAAAGTGGGAGTCTGGCTGGACACGGCGGTGGTTCTATCACATTGTGACGAGCACGAGTGGCCTTCGAAGCCGGGGAGAGCCGATATCATTCAACCGCTGTCCGGATGTAACGCCTCGGTCCGGCGACGAGCAACAGGCGCGGAGGCTTGCTGGCATCGCCCTCCGGTTTAACATGCGTGACCTCGCCGAGGAGTTCACCATGTACAGGGTATCTCCGCTTTCTTGCAACTGGAAGTACGAGCGGCGGGGGCCCGACCGGAAGGACGGCATCCACCCGGGGGTGTCTTCGCTCCATAAGCCCTCCGCGCCCTGTAAGTGTCCTTGCCATAGGCCACGTACCACCTGGGTGGTCAGAAACCCTTACGTATGATATTCCGCTTTTGCGTGCAGTGCGTCGGTTAGAAGATGCGGTGGTTGCGGTTCTTGGGCCGTACACGACGAAAGAGCACAAGGCCCGTGAGTCCGCAACTTCCTTGGCAAAGCAAGGGCGGATTAACCGGGTATGCGAGGTTCTGGAAATTCCCGTTCCAGAATGCCCGGTGCCTGTGGAATCGCCGAGCGGCGCGACGGCGGTGGCGCCGTCCTCTCGATGCGAGGTCCAATCGGAGACCATTGCCTTCAGCTCGCCGGACGTGCCGCCGGTCGAGAACATGGAGATGGGGGGCAAGACGAGTGCTGGGCTCGAACCGACCGGTTCGGAGAGGCACACAACCCCCGGCGAGGCCTTGCACGGTGGCGAGGCGACGGTCCCGAGCCTCGTTGTTCTTGAAGATGATGCCTCGTCACCTCCAGCGGCAACCGCGGTGTTGCCGCTGACGACAGCTTCCGCGGCTGCCAAGGTAACCACGGAGGCGTCACCTGCAACTCCAAAGGCGAAACGCCCTCGGGTGCAGTCACCACCATCGTCGAGGGGCCGGTTCAGCGTGGTAGGCCCAGTGACCGAGGTCCTGACACCTAGCGGGGTGTTGCTGAAGCCGATAGGGTTGTCGCTCCCCAGGCCAGCGAGGTGATCATGACCCTGGTAGAGGCCCAGTGAAGTACTGTGGTAGAGGGTACTGGAGGTAGGTGTGGTTCGTTTTCCTCCCGCGACTTCGCGAAACTCTCTCCGATTTGCTCGCTTATTCTGTCGACATCAGGCAAGAGAAGGTCTCCTAGACGAGGACAAGAGTCAAGCAACGGGGGTGCCCGCGATGTCCCTGGCCTAATTGAGCAGGGGACTGTATGCGCCCCAACTGTTGCCGGAGGCGCTGGGGCGAGGGCTCTAGGGCTTGGCGTCCCCGACTTCGTCCCTCGGTGGGAGACACTTTGCGCCTTGAGCGAGGTGACACTTCGTCCCACCTAGATCAGCAGGCGCTGCAGTCCTGCGGGGGCGACCTTTTACCGCTAGCGCTTGGTGCCTCGGAGATGAGGGTAACGATCTCTGCTCTCGCCGCACGTCCTGTGCTTATCTGATGGGTAATCTTTGTTCTTGCGCCCGTGCAGACGCTTGCGATCAGCAAAGCCCTCGATGAGACTCACGCGCGCGAACGGAGGGCGCTGGAGGACCAGCTGCGTGTCGCTGACGACGCCCATGCCGCCAACGACGAGCGCATTCAGGTGCTGATGGCGGAACGGGACGAGGCTATCTCCAACGTGCAGTTGGTAGGCGTGAACGCGAAGAGCGCGGCACTAGCCGCACAACGCGCGATGGAGGAGGCTCAGCGCGTCACAATGGAGGAGCGGACCGCCCTTCTACAGCGAATCTCCGCGCTAGAGGCGGAGAAGGAGCAGCTTACTGCCTTGCTTGCAGAGAAGGCCTTATCCTGGGACAACGCGTCTGCCTCCGCGTGGGGGGCGATGGAGTCTTTGGAGCAGGCCCTCCGGGGGCTTTCCGTGCACGTGGAGGACGCCACTCATAGCCATCAAGACTTGATGGAGACGCTTGGGCGAATCGATGAGGGCTCGAGCGTCGCCCTTCGTGGCGCCAAGGCCTTCGGCACCCACTGCGGCTATGAGTGCTGGCCTTGCCCTTGCGCTGCTGCATGCTAGTGGGTGTGATCATGTCAATGAGCTGGCGAACCCCCATCTTGACTTGCCCGTCCAGCCCGAGATGATATCTGATGCGGTTCACGCTGCCCAGCCCGCCATCTGAAACTTCCACAATCGGATTTGGAATTACATCGGGGAAGGTGCCGCCACGGTTGCTTTGCGGCGGACGCTGCACGACGAAGGGGATGTGCTCCGCTGGCTCGAAGAGGTTCCCCGGCGTAGCGAAGGCAGTGCAGGCACTCATGGCGGCGAAGATGGTGCGGACTTGTAGGAATAATGCCGGGCTTTGGTGCGCGTCGCGCCGTGTGTATGTCTGCTATTGTAATGCAACTTCTGTCTTACACGAGCTAAGCGACAACTCTCCTGTGCTCTTTTTATTATGTAATGTGCCATGAGCTGGGGTGTCATGTAAGGTGCGGGTCCCCGGGCCTGACGTCGTCCCTCGTGCTGATAGTAGCGAGCAGACTTTTGAACGCCTTGCGCCGCGGACCCCAAGCTTCGGAAGTAGTCGCGCGAGCGCTCCATCCCATATCTTCCGAAGTGGTGGCAGCGGAGCTGGCGCCTAGTCAAAGTAGACGTGCGAGCACTCCATCCCCTACCCTTAGAAGTGGTGGCAGCGGAGCTGGCGCCTAGCCGAAGTAGACGCGCGAGCGCTCCGTCCCCCACCCCTCGAAGTGGTGGCAGCGGAGCTGGCGCCTAGCCGAAGTAGACGCGCGAGCCCTCCGTCCCCTACCCTTCGAAGTGGTGGCAGCGGACCTGGCACCTAGTCGAAGTAGACGTGCGAGCGCTCTGTCCCCTACCCTTCGAAGTGGGGGCAGCGGAGCTGGCGCCTAGCCAAAGTAGACGCGCGAGCGCTCTGTCCCCTACCCTTCGAAGTGGCGGCAGCGGAGCTAGCGCCTAGTCAAAGTAGCCGCGCGAGCGCTCCGTCCCCTACCCTTCGAAGTGGTGGCAACGGAGCTGGCGCCTAGTCGAAGTAGACGCGCGAGCGCTCCGTCCCCTACCCTTCGAAGTGGTGGCAGCGGAGCTGGTGCCTAGTCGAAGTAGACGCGCGAGTGCTCCATCCCCTACCCTTCGAAGTGGTGGCAGCGGAGCTGACGCCCTAGTGGTTACATGCGTGGGAACTTCGACCATGTCTTATTTATACTCCAGGGAGTACGCACAGGGAAAGTGCCTGCACGTGCGTGGGGGTATCCACGTCTTGTTTATACTCTATAGAGTGCGCAGGGATAACATCTGCGTCTTATTTATACTCCGTAAAGTGCGCGCGGAGGCGTCCCTCCGCTGCGTCTTATTTAGAGTCCGTAGACTGCGCGCGGAGGTGAGCCTCCGCGCGTTGTGGGCGGTGAAATTGCGTGCGGAGGCAAACCTTGACACTACGTCTTATTTATACTCCGTAGAGTGCGTGCGGAGGCGGACCTCGACGCGACGTCTTATTTAGAGTCCGTAGACTGCACGCGGAGGCGAGCCTCCGCGCGTTGCGGGCGGTGAAATTGCGTGCGGAGGCAAACCTTGACGCTACGTCTTGTTTATACTCCGTAGAGTGCGTGCGGAGGCGGACCTCGACGCCACGTTTTATTTAGAGTTCGTAGACTGCGCGGAGGTGAGCCTCTGCGCGTTGCGGGCGGTGAAATTTCGTGCGGAGGCGAACCTCGACGCTACGTCTTGTTTATACTCCGTAGAGTGCATGCGGAGGCGGACCTCGACGCCACGTCTTATTTTAGAGTCCGTAGACTGCGCGCGGAGGCGCCCCCCCACGTGTCTTTATTTATGCTCATGCATAGTGCACACGAAGGTAACCCTTTGCGCGCTTTTGGTATGAAACGAGAGAGTTTGCATGAACGGTGCACTTTATTACATTCCCGTTTGCGCGGGTGAGCGGTTACAAGGGGTAAGGCACTAACCGCTGGTCGCTTGCGCCCGCCGAAGCCGTGGAAGGTCCGTGCCCTTGCGTACTGGACTTAGGCGTAATACCGCCGTAGTCTGTCTACATTCCACATGTGGCGGAGCGTCTGCCCCTCCATGGTGGCTAAGCGGTATGCTCCCTTCTGTAGGGCCTCCGCGACGATGTACGGGCCTTCCCACCTGGATTCGAGCTTGCCTACCGTCTCCGCATGGAGCGCCATCTTAAGGACGAGGTCTCCTGGTCTGAATTCGCGTGGGTACAGCGAACGATCGCGACCGCGCACCATCTGTCGCGCGTACTTTATGACGTGCTGTGTTGCGCTTACCCGATCCCCGTCAAGGAGGTCCATGGACAATTAGCGCTCCTCGTCTGGTGCTTGGACGAGGACCCGCCGCGAGCCAGCCTTTATTTCTTCAGGTGTGACCGCCTCGTCACCAAAGAGGAGCTTGAATGGCGTGAACCCCGTTGGGCTTGTGACCATTGTACGAAGGGACCAGAGGACGCTGTGGAGCTTGCCCGGCCACTTCCCCTTTGGTAGCCCGACAAGGCGCTTTTTGATTGTGGCGGAGATAGCGCCATTCGCCCACTCCACCGCCCCGTTGGACTGTGGGTGTCCGACCGAGGCGAACCGGAGGGTGATGCCCATGTTGTCGCAGAATTCTTTGAATGGGGCTGCATCGAATTGCAGACCGTTGTCGACGGTGATCTCCCTGGGCACGCTGAATCGGCATATGATGTTCTACCAGAGGAAGCGTTGCATGGCTGCCGAGGTAATCTTGGTCAGAGCTACCGCCTCCGGCCACCTGGAGAAGTATTCCAGAGCGACCGCTACGAACCGTAGGTCACCTGGGGCCCTGGGAAGCGGTCCCACGATGTCGATGCCCCACCGCGCCAGCGGCCATACCGGTGGTATGGGATGGAGGCTTGTCGGGGACTTGCGTATGGCCCTTCCCATCCACTGGCAACCTTGACAACGGCGCACGAGATCCTGGGCGTCCGCGACAGCTGTTGGCCAATAAAAACCCTGCTTGAATGCCTTGCCCACTAGAGACCTTGGTTGGAGGTGCGAGCCACAGAGCCCTGCATGAATTTCTGCGAGGAGGCACTTTCCTTCTTCGCACAGGAGGCATCGCAGGAGTGGTGCGCAGACCCCCTTCTTGTAGAGCACCCCGGCGAGCACCTGGAAGGACCTAGCGCGGTGTTGTAAACGCCGGAGCTCGGAGGGGTCATCCGATTCCGCGATGCCCTGCAGAAAAGCAAAAAGGGGTTCCTGCCAGTCACCCTGTTGGGTGATCTGGTGGACGAGGGCCGCGTCATGGTTATCCTGCGCGATGGCCGCCGCTGGCAGGACTTCGTAAAATGCCCCTTCGGGAGTTGGGAGCTGCTGACTGGCAGCCTTGGCGAGGACATCGGCTTGCTCGTTGTCCGCCCGAGGGATGGCCTTCACCGTGACACCCAAAAAGTGCCGTTCATTCGCTCGTACGGCTGCTAGGTACTTAGCTAGCTCTGGGTCCTTGGCCTGATATGACTTGTCCACATGGCCCATCACTAACCGTGAATTAGTGCGGACAAGGACTCGCCTCGCTCCCATCGCTTTGAGCTTCCCGAGGCCGAAGAGTAACGCCTCGTACTCGGTCGTGTTGTTCGTAGCCGGAAACGCTAGGCGCGCCGAGTACAACAGGCGCTGGCCCTCAGGTGTGGTAATAACTGCGCCCACTCCTGCGCCAGCAACGCCGTAAGCTCCGTCGGTGCTAAGCATCCACACTGGGTCTACGATCTGGAGGACAAGCTGAGCTGGAGGGGTCCATTCCGCTAGGAAGTCCGCCAGAACTTGAGACTTGATCGCCGTTCGGGAGGCGTATGTTAGGGAAAATGGGGCAAGCTCGGCCGCCCATTTGCCGATTTGCCCTGTGGACTCCTTGTTGTGCAGCATCTCCGCCAGAGGGAACGAGGATGGCACCGTTATCGGGTGTGCCAGGAAGTAATGCCAGAGCTTTCTTGAGGCCATGACCAGCACGTAGACAAGCTTCCCGAGCTCGGTATACCGCGTCTTGGCGCCCTGGAGGGCTTCGGAGACAAAGTACACTGGTCGCTGGAGAGCGCCCTCTTCGAGGACGAGGACGGCGCTGACCGCTGTTGCCAAGGCGGCGAGGTAGAGTAGGAGGGGAGCCTCTGGTGCTGGGGCCACCAGGGTGGGAAGGGTTGCGAAGTGTTTCTTGAGGTCGTCGAAGGCCTTTGCGCAGTCGTTGTCCCAATGAAACCCATCGCAACCGCGGAGGGTCTTGAAAAATGGCAAGCCCCGCTCCGCTGCCCTGGAGAGGAAACGACTCAGAGCCGCCATGCAGCCTGCCAGCCTCTGGACTTCCCGCGTCGTCTTGGGCGGTTCCATGCCCAGGATAGCGTCAACCTTGTCGGGGTTTGCTTAAATGCCTCGCCCGGATACGAGGAAGCCCAAGAGCTTGCCCGCCTGCACACCGAAAACACATTTGTCCGGATTGAGCTTAATGCCCGCCTTCCTGAGGTTGTCAAAGGTGTCCTGAAGATCCCGACCGTGGGAGGCGAGCTGCCTGGTTTTTACTACCACGTCGTCCACGTAGGCCTCCACGTTCCTCCCTAGCTGAACGGCTAGGGCCAGCGCGACGAGGCGGGTGAAGGTTGCGCCCGTGTTCTTCAAGCCGAAGGGCATCCTGACAAAGCAAAAGGTCCCCACCGGCATAATGAAGCTGGTTTTATCCTCGTCGTCCTTGGCCATATAGACCTGATGGTAGCCGGAGTAGGTGTCCAAGAAGCTCATGAGCTCGCATCCGGCGGTAGCGTCGACCAGTTGATCTATGCGCGGCAGAGGGTAATTGTCCTTCGGGCATGCCTTGTTGAGGGCGGTAAAGTCGATGCACATGCGCCAGGCGCCGCTGGCCTTTTTGACCAACACCGGATTGGCGAGCCAGTCTGGATGTTGGACCTCGTGGATAACCCCCGCTCGAAGTTTCTGCTTGACTGGCTTGGCGTCAGGGCAGATCGCGAGGTTATGTTCGATGAGGGCACGGTCCACTCCTTTGATATCTTTCGGGGACCATGCGAAGACATCTATGTTGGCCCGAAGAACTCGGAGCAAGTCTTGCTCTACGTCCGGAAGGAGGCCCTCGCCTATGGATACGAGCTGCCCCTCCGCCTGGAGTGGCACCCTCTTCACTCCGCCCTCCGGGTGGGGCTTAGGTGTCCATCCTGGGGCGGATGGCGCGTCCACCTGGTACTTGTCGGCGAGGACATGCACCTTACGGTGCAGGCTTTTAGCTCCAGTTTCGATGCTCCTAGCCATATCCTGATCGCCGAAGACGGTGATGACGCCCCGCCGGCCTGGGAGCTTCATGCATAGGAAGGCATAGTGTGGGACCGCTTCGAAGGAGTTGATGGCAGGCCGGCCCAATATGGCATTATACGGATACGAGATGTCCATGACGTCGAAGACGACATCTTCAGTCCTGGCGTTGTCGGCCTGGCGCAAGGAAACATGGAGACGGACCTGAACCAAAGTCTTCAGCGGCTGCCCTCCGAGGCCCTGGAGGGGGGCTTCCGAAACTTGTAGTAGGCTCCGAGGTACTCCCATATGATCAAGGGCCTCCGCGAACAAGATGTTTGCGGAGCTCCCTCCGTCAATGAGGATACGCCTGACGTCGCAACCTGCGATGTCGGCCTGGATGACCAGGGGATCTTGGTGGGGGAATTCTACGCCCTGGGCATCGGCGGACGTGAAGGTGATGCTGCGATGGGGCGCCCGCGGACGTAGTTGTGTTGGGGGAGTGCTCGACGAAGAGCCTCCGGTGATGACGTTGACACCACGGCACTGGGTCTCTCCGGGGGGCCCGGCGCGCAAGGGACTGCCTTGTGTACGCCGTACGTGGGCTATTGCGGAGCCCAGTGTCTCCGAGGCCCGTATGTGGGCCATCGCTTGCCGCAACGCCGCGATTTTGGTGCATGTCCGCATGAAATGGCCCCCGTAGCCGTGCACTTCGCACCATCTGCCGTATTCTAGGATTTCTTGCTCCGCGCGCATCTTCTCATCGCGGCTTCCTTCGCGCCCTCCTCCGCCGCGCGAGGTTAAAGCGGCTTCCCGGGGAACGCCTTGCGCCTGCCATAGGGCGAGCCTTTTGGGGTCTTCGCTGGTTACACCGGGGCTTGCGCCTGCCATAGGGCGAGTTTTGGTGCACCCCATCATCGATGCGCTCACGAGTGTCACTCGCGGACGCTTGCTTGTGTTTTGTCCACGGGTTGTCTCTTGCGCTTCTCCCTTGCGACAACTCCACTGCTTGCCCGGCATCGGAGCTGTCGCCGCTGCGCCTCCGCGCGTCCTCCTCGGCTCGGACGTACGCTTCCATTTTGTCGAAGAGCTCTGCCACCGACTTGAGTGGCTTCCGCGCGTTATATTCAGTGAGCGGTCCCGGGCGGAGACCTTGTGTCGCTGCATTGATGATGGTTACCTCGTGAACGTCCCTAACTTGGCAGCGTACCTTGGCGAAGCGTTTGAAGTCCAGAGCCCCTCCCCGGGTTTCTGCTTGACTGCGAAGAGTTGGTCCGCATCGACACGCTCGACGTAGTTTCCCTGGAAGTTGTTGTAGAGTCGGTCGCGGATTTGTTCCCACGCGTAGATGGACTGTGGTTCGATGGTGAAGAACCAGGACAGCGCCACCCCTTGCAACACGAGGGGGAGTCCTTTTGCCTTTGTGGTGTCGTCTCCGCCATCGGCTTCGATAGCGGTCTCAAACACGCGTACAAACTCTCGCGGGTCGGAGTCACCCTTGTACGCCTCGATGACGCTTGGGAACTTGAAGTCCTCGGGCCATGCCGCTTGCTGCAGGCCCGCGGAGAGCGGAGACTCTGGGTCTATGCGCCGTAGTGGGACGCGACTGGGTGCAAGGGCATCATGGCTATCCGCCCTTTCCGAGGTGGGCTCCGGCGCAACCACCGGCGTGGCACGTTGGCTCCGAGCCTCTTGTATGTCTCGCACAGCCTCGTGAAGATCTGACAGCTCCTGCTGGAATGCGTTGAGGGCCACCAGCAGGGCGGTCTCCACTCCTGCATCGAGTGGGGAAGTGGGCGCGCCTGCCTTGCCACCGCCGGAGTTGGTGATCGGGGTGGTGGTGGCAGGGTTGGGCGGCGCGGCAACGGTGGCGGGGTCGGGCGTTGTGTCGCTGGTGTCGGGATTGGCCGTTGCGGCGGTGACGGGGTCGGGCGTCGCATCGCGAACATCAGTGCTCGCGGTCGCCACACCCGCGTCACCACCCGTACCTGTAGTTGCTAAAGCCGAAGCCCTGGTATTGACGCGAGATTTCGCCGCCTCCGCCTTCTTCTTCTTCGTCACCAATGGTGAAGCTTTCTTTGGTGCCATCCTCCTTCAGATCTGGAGGCTTGCTCTTGTCCTCCCCACGGACGGTGCCAACTGTTGTGGTTACAGACCAAATAGAGAGAGAGTATGGTAGTGTAGAGTTAGGTGAGTCAATGGCCCGGGGTCTCTCCCATGGCCTGTGTTACATATATACATCCATATGTGGAGCGCTTTTACAATTATACCCTTACACGTGAGTATTTCCCTCAGGGGTACCTATGTCATTACACATGTCCCATTTTGGGCCTTACATCCTTCCATCAGGCCTACTGGGCTTAGGTGGGGGCCACCCCTACAACAAATACATTAGAGGACTTATCATTTCGTGTGAAAAGTTCATCATTTTATGTGAAAAGTTCATCCCAACCCATTGTTGTTTCTAAGCAAGACTAAGCATTTGCTACTAAAAGATCTCTAGCCATACTAGTGTACTAACTAGATTTTAATCTAGGGTGACAAGGTATAAGGGTTTGCAATGTTAAAGGAGGACAAACAGGTATTAACTAAATTTAAAACCGAATTGAAATACAATGAATAAAAATAGGCATGCAGAATTAATTTAAAACAACATAAATTTTATTTGAAATTTGGGATCAACATGATCAAGGTGTGTGACTTGCGTTGCTCTGCAGTGGGGTGAGAGTCGTCGTCGTAGAAATCTCCTGAATCGTCGTAGTCTACACGTGAAAATAACCCACCAAATTCAAATAAATTTAAAACAACTTCAAATATTTAAATTTAGGGCAAAAATGGATAGAGAGGAATTTTTGATGAATTTAGAAATTTGAATGGGCTCAAACGAAGTTAGAATGGAGGAGAACGTGCTCTTGGAAGTTTAAAATCAAAGAAAAAGAATAAATTGGATTTTCTGGAATTATTTTTCTAAAGGAAAATGGAATTATGATGTCAGCAGGGATTTTAGTTTTTGGCTGATTTATTTTTCCACTGGAAAATGGAATTATGGTGTCATGCTGACGTCAGCCCTGGGGTGGACTGATTGACAGGTGGGCCCTGGTCTACATGGACCGGGTCCATGACCAGAGGAGAGGCTGAGGTGGCAGGGAGGGTGAAGTGGTAGTGGCATGGCAGGTGACTGGGCTAAATTATTGACGTGGCAGCCAGGTGGCGCTGATGTGGCTGCCACGTGCGTCTAGGGGCCTCGGGTGCTGACGTGTCAACACACATGGCTGCCACGTGGATCTGAGTGCTGAGGTGGCGGCTAGGTGTAATCCACGTGTGTGCCACATGGACAGGAAGCTGACACGGCTGCTGACCGAGCTCACGGCTGCTGGTGTGGTGCTGATCGGCCGATGTGGCATGCCACCGGGCGCCACACGGCTGCCACTTGGCTAGCTGGCTGACGTGGCTCACCGGTCTGTGGTCGCGCTCGAGGACCAATGGTCACCGGCGCTTCGGCGAGCAGCGGCGGCCAGCGAGGGTTGCAACAGAGAGAGGAGAGGAAGGGGGTTCTGTTTACCCCAGGTTCGCGGTTCGACAGCGAATGGAGGCGGTTGGTGATGGTGAAGGGCGACGGCGGTGTTCGGTCATCGGTGAAACGACACTCCGGCGGCACTCGAGCTCGGGGAGGTGGTGTCCGACAATGGTGACGGCTCGAGGATGACGAAGGTGCCAACGGGGAGGCTTGGGACGCTTCCTTCATTAGCAATTGCTCGCCAGTGAAGCTTTTGTGGCCGAGGTGATGGGAGTACGGGGCGAGGGCCATGGGAACCTGAGAGGGGGATTGGAGCTAGTAGCGAGGTGGAGTGAGGGGTAGCGGTGCTCGGGGGGTTTTTATAGGGTCGGGGAGGGGCCAATGCGGCGGAATGCCTCGCCGGAGAAATCGAGAAGGTGGGCGGTGGTTGCGGCGGATAAGGCCAAGTGGGGAAGTGGGAGGTGGGCAACGGGCGCAGAAAGAGGGGGAAGGTGGGTGCATGGGTTGTAGCGCACGAAAGGAGGAGTTGGTGGCCGGGAGGGGCAGAACGGCGCAATGGCCGTGGCAGCGGTGCCCGCGCGAGGAAGACGGAGGAGAGGTTAGGGGTGACAGGTGGGGCCAGGGCGTCAGTGGGGATGAGAGGGGAAAGGAGCAGGCGGTAGGGATGGTGCCACGCGGCCCGGGAGAGATCAAGTGGCCACGGGATAAGTGTAGTGGGACGGCGGGCGATGAGTGGATAGGGATCGGACAGCTGGGAGGATTAAGGGGCGGCGGACAGGTCAGATGGGCTGGGGCAACGTGGCCGAAATCAGGCCGGCCACGTGTCAGCCACAGGGAGGGGTAAGGCGGGGTTGAGCGATGGTCGGATGGTGGCGACGTGGGCAGATCCCAACCGTCCACGCGTCGCCCGGAGAAAGAAAAGTATTTTCTTTTTCTTTTTGATTTTTAGAAATCCGAGAAAAGAGAAACAAAGCTTATAAAATAGCATAAAAATCCAAATAAATCCCAGAAAATTCCTATAATTCTCCCAAAATGCAAGGAACTTAAATAAAATCAAATAAGCTCATTTGGATCACATTTGCCCCCAAACTTTAATATCCTTTACTTTGAGCCAAAGTAAAAAGGAGGATTTTAAATCCCAACAAAATATAAATAAAATTAAATAAATTTGAAATGTCACAACTTGTCCAGCTTTTTATGTCTCTCTTTAACCTTTACAGGTCTAAGAGCAATGAGGAATTTTTGGCTACTGCACTTGACAATGAGAGGATCGAGATGCAAAAGCTCAAGAAAGAAAACATCAACTTACAAATAAGTCTCCTGAAGGCCAACTCTACAATCAACACATTTTAGGAGAAAATAAGTAGTAAGTCCTGAACTTAAGACTATTTATTCAGATGTCTTTCTTGTCTTCCTCCGACTCTTTTCTTTTAACAGATAAAGAGGTCAAAATGAGTAAGTTCCATACTGAGGTCAAAGAGAAATCCAAAGTGATCTAAGAACTTACTCGAATTAGCAAAGAAAGACTAGAGAATAAAGTTGCTGGTAGTGCAGCATAAAGATGAAGTCGAGAAATTGAATTTTTGACTAATAGGTAAGAAAACCTTTACCTTCGAGCAGTTCCAGTAACTAATCTTTTAATAAGTATTTTTTGACCATTTTTACTCTGTTTGCAGAGGCTGTGGTTGAAATAAAGTAACTCGTAGAGACCTCAACTCATAGTAGAAAGGAAATGAAATCGATGAAGGCAACCCTTCAAGACAACATTGTACTTCTCAATAATCTACTCGGTGGGTTCGGTGCAGGAAAAATGAGTCTTTCCGAAAACACCATGACTGCTTACGCGAGTATGATCAAATGATAAGTCGAAGCATTGAGAAGCTCTTATCTACTCTGAAGATCAACCATGCCAACTCAATTCAGGACACGGTTAAGGGTGCTTAAGCTATGCCTTGGCAAAATTCAAGGCATGCAACCAGAGCCTCAACCTTTGACTGATCAATCACGACTTCGATGGCTCTATTGAAGAGGCTACCCATCTGATTGAAGAACTACAGCCAACAGGTCGAAAGGTCATGGAGGAGATGCAACTCAGCTCCCCTTCGTCGGAGTAGTTTGTAATAGAAAACTTTGTAAGAACATACCTTTTGCTAATGGAAATTATCTGCCTTTTCCTGCAATCCATCACGATGAGTAGTTAGTAACTATAAGACAAAAAAACAAGAAAGAAAATGAAATTACGAGTAAGAATTAAGTTATATTGATAACTCTATCCTAGCCCCTGACTATCTACTTCACTTGTATGGATTAACAAAGCAAATAGTACAGAGAAATGTATGAAAAGAGTAGCGTAGTTCATCTGATCACTGTTGTCAACTTTGATTGTCATGTTCTAGCAAAAAAGACAGGAACGAGTCAGTGCTAGGAAGCTTCTTCTAGTGGGCAGGACCACATGCAGAAAGGAGAGATTTTGACTAGGTGATGTTACTTTTCTTCGACCAGGTTAATCAAATCGAAGGCATAAACAAGAGTAGGGTAAACACTTAGAGATCATCTGTGTATCATTGTCGACTTTTGATTGTCATGTTCTAGTAGCAAAAGTAAGGAACGAGTCGACGCTAGAAAGCTCCTTCTAGTGGGTAGGACTATGTGCAGAGAGGAGAAACTTCGACTAGGTAATGTTAGCTCTCTTTGACCAGGTTAATCAAATCAAAGTTATAAACGATAAGAGGATAAATACTCAGAGTTCCTTCTCGTACATCAGTTCAACATTTTTGTAGACAACTCAATTATTTTGTGCTGATAGCAAGAGCCAGGAACGATTTGACACCAGGAAGCTCTTTCTAGTAGGCATGACCACGTGTAGAGAGGAGAGACTTCGATTAGTGGTGTTCCATT
Organism: Dendrocalamus latiflorus; assembly: GCA_017311315.1. Lineage (NCBI taxonomy): Eukaryota > Viridiplantae > Streptophyta > Magnoliopsida > Poales > Poaceae > Dendrocalamus > Dendrocalamus latiflorus. The sequence continues at coordinate 23,236,445 of CM029615.1, forward strand.
CTCCGACCAGTTAAACAAATTGGATGTACTAGAAGTGGTCAAATGAACATAAAAGAAGCTCTACTGAATATACAAAAATAAAGGTTTGAACAAACTGAAAGCTTTATTGAATGGGTAGAAATGTTACACATAAAATTTATGCAATTGGTCGATGTTCTAAGAGTTTGAGAGAATCTGGCCGTCCTCCATAGCAAGTCATACTGAACCCAGTTGTGTGACATCGACCACAGTGTAAGGGCCTTCCTACTTGGGGGAAAACTTATTTCAATTAGATTGAGATTGAATTTTCCTCAATACCAGCTCACCTACAGCAAAGCTGCGAGATTGGACCTTACGATCGTAGTACTTATGCATGGCTTGTTGATAGACCACTAAATGGATTAAAGCTTGATTCCTCTTCTCCTTGAGTAGGTTGATGTCATCCGCTCAAAGTTGCTCTTGATTGGAGTCACTGAAGTTCTTGACTCTTGTCAACCAGATCTTTAGTTTCAGGGGAAGCATGGTTTTGGCCCCAAAAACTAGGAAAATAGAGTCTCTCCTATCGGTCAACTCGGAGTCGTGCGAATTGCCCATAATACTGAAGGTAATTCTTGTACCTAAGACCCTGAGCACTTTACAAGTTGGTCGAAGACTCGAGTCTTAATTCCTTACATTATTTGGCTATTCACACACTCAACTACCCCATTGCTTTGGGGATGGGTGACCGAGGTATAGCAATGTTTGGTACCCAATTCATCACAAAATTCATGGAATTTTGCACTCAAAAATTCCTTACCAGTGTTAGTAATTATTCGACTTGGCACACCAAATCGAGTAATGATGCTTCTCATCATGAACCTTTTTTGCGTCTTCCGTTGTTACCCAGTCACAGGTTCGGCCTCAATCCATTTCATAAATGTGTCAATAGCCACGAAAAGAAATTCAAATCCCCCTGGTGCTCTTGGGAATGAACCTAGGATATCTAGACCCCAGATAACAAAAGGCCAAGATAGAAGAATCATTTGAACATCCTGAGCCAATTGGTATATTTGCCTGCTATGAAACTGGCATTGTACACACTTCTTAACCAGCTCTTTGGCATCATTAAGGGCTTTTGTCTAGTAAAAACCTTGTCTAATGGTCTTTCCAACTAGCGTTCTGTAAGAGGCGTGCGCTCCACAGATGCCCCCATATATGTTGTTAAGGAGTTGTAATTCTTCTTTCAGTAGTATGCATCGCATGAGAACCCCTTGAGTACTCTGTTTATGGAGTATCCCATCGACCAAAGTATACATTTTAGCCTTGTAGGATAGATGATCTACTTTGAGATCATCGTCGGGTATTGAACCTTTCTGAAGTATTCGTAGATGGGAGCCATCCAGGTATCTTGTACTCTAGAGAGGCTATCTCATTAGGAGTTACCTTCGGTACTTCTGTAGGAGCCCAGATTTTACAATCCGGAATCCTCTGTGATTCCACCGCACTATTCCCTGGATTAGTAGATAGTGCTCACAGATTACAGTTCTGAATATCAAAAGTACATATCAAGCGGAAGCGTAAATATAATAGTAGACTTACTCATGGGCCGATTAGGCTGAAATCAATAAATTGCAGCAGCGGAATGAAGCACACAAGTGGGACCTTCAGGACATGCCCACAGGTAGCCAACTGGAGGTTCGCGACCTAGCCCTTGACATCTTCATCTTCTCTGCCATCTTGTCCAATCTTGTTGCTGAGACGAGGTGATTTGATTCCTGATTCTGAATTTCGTCGCAAAAGCGAGTGTGAGCACTCCAACCCCGTGCTCCACGAGCCAATACACAGAATGCAAATAAACAGTATGCATGGCTTATCAAAGGAGAGGCTCGGGTTATTTTATTTTCCATAAAACACGTTTAGTAGCAATTCTATTATTATATCATATTGTTGTTTTGTGACCTAAAGACTCCTCACCGCAAATGACATCATTGACTTAATCCACCAAAGACTCACGCTCTTTATTAACTGCTGTCTAAGACTCCCAACAGTGATTGCCATAATTGACTTAATCCACCGAAATTACACTTCCTTTATTGAGTGCTCTCTAAACTCCAAACAACATGTGTCATCCTCTATTCAATCCACCGATCATAGTCTTTCTGTATTGGTTGTTATCTAAGACTCCAAACAGCAAGTGACATTATCCAATTACTCCACCGATTATACACCTTCTATATTTATTGTTGTCTAAAACTCCAAACAGCGTGTGCCATTATTTAGATAATCCACCGATCAATTGTTGCCTAAAACTCCAAACAGCTAGTGACATCATCTATCTAATATTATTTGATTAATCCACCGAACACACACTTTCTATATTGAGTGCTGTCTAAACTCCAAACAGCGAATACCATCAATTACACAATCCACCAATACCATCAACCCATTCCTTTTGCTATTGATCCACAACCACAATTTGCTCTTACAATAATCAACCTTATTTTCCATTATCTATTTCTAACTAATCCACTAGTATACCTCCACTAAGAATATCATTGATCAAGCCTACGATTCAATATTATATATCCACCAAGAATAGCATTGATCAACTCTACGATTCACCATTATATATCCACCAATAATATCACTAATCAAGAATTATAATCCAATACTTGTATTATTCCTCCAAATTCCCGAAGATTCAATTAGATCATTTATCTAGCCTATCTATTCAACTGGACTCCACCAATTTATTTCTCCCAGAACCCACACTATCATTTCCTATTTATGATCGACATGAATCCACCAATACCTTTATGTGTACACTACAAACATCTATTTCCTTTACTCACGACCCTGCTTATTCTTTCCATATTTTATTTTGTAGGAATAGAAATGCCACTATTTGAAAAACAATACATAAAATTTCCTGAGACCTAGCAGCTTTGGAACAAAACATAATGTTCAAGGAATATTAACATGATTTTCCATACATATGGCATCACACCATATGCCTAATATCACCATAATTTTTCCATACATATGGCATCACACCATTTGACATCTTTCAGCGTTATAGCCGCTTAATTTACCACTGGGACGACACCCAGGACAACTCAAGTCAGGGCTTTCCACTGCCCTCCACTTTTCCATTCCCACCCACAAAGTTTTTGAAATAGAACTATATCTGGTTAAGTTCCCATGTCCGCCCTTGACCGTGGGCACGGCTATTCGAATAGTTTTGACTCTGCAGAGTTTGCACACTTTACCCACAAGAGACGGTTTACTCGTTGCCCCGCACGATTCGTTAGACGTGCAGTCGAGCCAACCATCACAGTAACCACTCAAAGTACCTCGCCCCTTCCATCATCTCACCCTATGGGTCATTCCCACTTGCGGTGGGTCCATACGTTGTGCGGGATGTTCTCCTTCTGAACGCCTAGCAGTTGGCTACCCACCCTGCTAGCACACCACAGCAGAACCTCACCCTCCGCGGGTGTCCCATTCAAGCCTGACACACAGACAGCCGCTTGCACCACTTCACTCCTCCACTGATGATGATGACTTTCAGGGTTCGATAAATTTACTAGGCCAAGTTGTACTTTACAGACTTGTGGTTGTATTTGTTTTACACAGGAGGTCATGACAAGATTCAGTCCTTAGGGTTATCTGGGCGGTTCTAGCACAAACCACACTCTCGTGCACACCTGCACCATACCCCCGAACCATCCGCCCAGACAAGTAAGCAATTTGAGGTTTTTGGGAAAAATAACCATATCCAACATACACCAGTCATTACCACCATGACTGCCCAACCAATTTTTTTCTCAGGATTAAAAGTGATGCTTGGGCGCTCTCGCACCCATGAGTATCTAAGCAATACTAAGCATGGCATATAATTACAGACTTATTTTTGAAAGGTCACTATTATAATTTTGCTAGGGCGACAAGGTTCTCATGTTCCAATATTCCAAAGGAGGGGCAATATTAATCAAGTTAGATAATAGGCATTTAACTAAAATTCTAAATTAAACATGTATTTGCATATAAAATAACAGCATGCAATTTGATAATTTAAACAAAAGTAATTTGCAGAAAATGTAGGTTCAACATGATCAAAGTATTGACTCGCCTGGCGCGGTTTACCGCGGTCTTGAGTTCACTCAAAGCTTTCTCATACGATGGTTTTGAGCTTCCGGTCCTTATCTGCACCTTGCTCTTGATCTCACTTGATCCATTGATTCTTCGGGGCCCCAGTTTCTAATTATGCGATAAGCGACTGAATCCAAATAAAAGAAAATAACTCAAGAGATCCAAATAAATCGAAATACTTTAAATGCCTGATTTTATTTAATTTATACATTTATTACGATTTGAGAATAGAAGGATGATGCAGTTTAGTGTGTTGCAAACACAATGGTAGCCGAATTTGAGTGAGAAAACGAGTTATCTGAATAGCTTTACCGTGAGGGAAAATTTTAGGATAATAGGAGATCAAAAGTGAGGAAGTATCTACCGGAGTTATTCGCTTTGGGAAAAGATGTGGCCAAACATAGCCGATTGGAGAAAGGTGAGGTTCGATCTTTTATTTATTAACTTCTTTTATCATCTTCGTATTTATCAAGGAAGTTCCATGAGCTAGGTTATATTTAGGATTCAGTGTACAAGATTAAAGGAGCATTATTTTGTCGAGCGCCCATTTTCAGGGTTTATGCTATATGCGATGCATACAATTCTTAGTTTATCGGGTTAACTCATATTACTAGTATTTTGATATGTAGCCTTTGATGTGGCCTTAATTAATCGTGTTATTAGTTAAATGTTTATTTTAGAGTTTTTACATATATTGGGTCAGGTCATTTTAAGGTACAATGTCCTAGTGCTATTATACTTTAGTAACTATATACTAAGGTGATCTTTTTAACGATACAGAAATGATAGTCATACTTTAGATGGTTAACTTTTGTATCCCTTAATTTATTTAATGCTTTTGTTGTGACAATAGTTTTTATCATATATTCTACAGACACACTTCAATATTTGTTCAAAGTCGTTTTATGTAGAATGTTAATCCAAATATCAACTCTCAGTTTTCTGCCATTAGTTACTAAATCTAGCATTGAGATTTATTTCCCGGCGATTTACTATGGATTGGGGATTATATTATAATTCATGACCTTCTAATTTAAATATATATTTCATTTTAAATGTTTTTGACATAACGTCTAATAAATTTTATGAAACTGCTTGATTGTCACTTGATTATATCTACCACTAGATTTATCTTATGGCTACCTATTGAATGTTATGGCATGTATCTAATTATAGTTAAGGGAAATCTTTAATTTAAAGCCCTTCGATTTAGGTATCAGAGATATTTTACATACATTTTAGTTACTATTATAGTGTTGTGTTATTATTATTATTGGTATTTAAACTTATTCTTTTGGGACCGAGCATGCCGTACCAGGTTATACTTTAATAGCAATATTCGATTAAACCTACAGTTGAGTTTTATTTTTCGATGACATGCCAGTGATGACTACCATTTACCTAGCTACCTTAGATAGATTACTCTTAATTATCCGCTGACCTAGAGGTTGCTTTATTATAATTGTGTCATATATATATATATTTATATATATATATATATATATATATATATATTTCTAACATGGCATTTCTACTAAAGACACCCTTCTAATTAATGGTTGTTATTAAGTTATGTACCTGTAGTTGTTATATAGTGTAAATTAAGCCTTAAAGACAAAGGTTGTATATAGGCTTATAAGGGTACCCTCCCCACACATTTTGTTTTGTATTTCAATTTGAGTTACCTATGCATGTTGACCACTTATTTTGATATGAGCTTAATTGCTATTTTATTTTAATTAAGGTTCTTGTGATATTTGGGGCATTTATACTAAAAACCATCTTCTACTAATATTCCTTTAGAAATTTCAGATTGGAATAATAAAGGTACATTTATATGATCACTAATCCCACATTTAAACCTTACATAATCTCCTTTACATTCCAGCTAAATTTTATTGACCTCTCTAAATTATTGTTAAACTTTCCTTGATGTTTACTACTTAAAAGGTGTTACAAAAATTGAAATAAAAATGGGGAATGCGGCCGGCTGAAATCGACCTCATGACTTGGTTGCTTACGGTTGTTAACACGCATTGAGCTAGCCAAGTGTGCCCTCGGTGTTTTGTGACTTAACGGAGGGTTTAATGGGGATGAAGCAAGCGGTTACCAGGGATCAAAACAGAGGAGCTAGCTGCCGGAGACAGGTTGGGGCGGCGCCGGCGAGGGGCGGTCGGGGAGGCTGGGCAGGCCGGCAAAACGGGACAGCACGGAGGCGAGGGAGCTGATGGGGGGGTTTGCGTGGCCCGAAACGGCGACGAGGCGGGAGGGCGACGGTGCGGGGCGGCCGGTGGCGAGGTGGGCTCGGGGCGGCGGCGCCGGAGGGAACGGGAGTGAAATTAGAGAGGAGGGTGAGCACGACGGGGCCGGGAGAAACTCACCGGTGGTGACGGCTTGGCTGGGGATGCACTGAGGCGAGCCGGCGGCGACGGCCGGTGGTGGCGTGCGGAGCTTCAAGTTGCCGGCGGGCCACGGGCGATGGGAGCCCCGGGCGACGGTGGGGGTGAGTTCGCAACACCACGAGGAAGCTGCGGTGCGGCGGAATTGACCGGGGGCAGCCCCAATCGGTGGGGCGGCGGTTTGCCGGAATTGGGGGAGAAGAATGCCGTCGGCTAGCTACGAAGCAAGGGGTTTCAATTCATTGCGGCGTGAGCACAAGGGAGAGGTGGTGAAGGTCTCAGAGGTGTGTTGGGGTTGTTATAGCATGTGCAGAGGGCTGGCGACAGGGGAGCTCCACAGGGCCGCATGGCGGCAGCGTGTCTTCGGTAGGGCTACAGGGCGCGGGCGTGCGGGGCACAGGAGCATGGCGCGGCGACGTGCGAGATGCAGGCGGAGGGGATGGCGAGGCGACGCGCGACGTGAAGTGGGCAGTTGGCGCCAGGGAAGGCGGGGCCGGCCAGGTGACGCAAGCGCTGCTCGGCGACAGGACGGGGGAAAGAGACAGAGGAAGAAAACAAAGGGGGAAAGAAAGAGCAGGGGCGGGGAGGAAGGGCCGGGCCCGGCTGACAGGGAGGAGGGAAAGGGAGGGTAGAGGTGAAATAAGTGAGGAAAGGAAAATGGAAGTGCTAAGCATATTTTAAAATCTGGATTTTTAATTTGACTTTAAAAACTTGACCTGCGGGGGGTAAGACAGCCCCCGGGCATTTCATTAAGAAGAAGATCTTCTCACGCAGATCGAGAAAATCCCCGAACCCTTGCCCCACCCTGACACAGCGGCATCAGCCCATGTGCGAACAACCAGGGTGATCCCTAGACCAACGACCTGGCGCGACCAACGACCTGGGCGAGCCTTAGACCTGTGCTTTGGCTTATGGGGCAAGCGAGGGGATTTTTTCCCTCAGCCTGAAATTCGCTCCCACTGGGAGTCGAACCCAGGACCTGAGGGGTGCTACTAGAGCGCTCTAACCGCTACGCTAGAGGCCCGTTCGCTTTAATTTGACTTTCAAATTTACATCAGGGTTTACCAGGTATTGCATTATAGTTAAAATGTGAATCCTAATTCAATTACCTAAGTATGAATTTCTGATATCCCTTGCTATGCTTTTGGATACATATGTGCATTTAACATACTTACCTACATATATATATATATATATATATATATATATATATATATATATATATATATATATATATATATATATATATATATATATATATATATATATATTTTGAATACTCAGCCTTGGATTTTGGTTTAAATTTTATGGTATATTCTAATATTCCTTTTGGACTCATTTTATTAACCTGAATTTGAATTCAAGTTGTTGGCATTGGCAATTCATACTTTGTAATGACATCTTTTCATTTTTACAATTTACAACATTATTATTTATATTTGGGAGTGCTCTTGATTATTATTTTGTAGGGCACAAAACTCAAAAAGATTTCAATAGATACTCAGAAGAAACTTGAGTGCTAGCAGAATGCAAGAAAAATTTTAAAACCTCCACATTTTTGAACACTTGAAATTTCAGGATGTTACAACTTTGACCAGAGATGACTTCTAGAGTTGTTCCAAGAAGACTCCTGGTGGTACTTGTGATCGAGAAGAAGTTATTCGAGCTAACTAGTCAGTGAGAAAGTTATCATTCTAAGGGGTATACTGTAACTTGAACCAAAAAAGTGCTACTCTAGCTTTCTAACTTCTGACAAGTACTGAGATAAGGTCGAATTGGAGCATTTATACACCTTTTTGACCTTATTCACAACTAGTTGAGAGTCTCCTCTCACAAGTAGCCGATGAATCTCGAACACTTTCATGGCTCGTATGCCAGCCAACAAACCTTTGTATTCGGCCACATTATTAGTGACTAAAAAGTGTAGTTGAATAACATACTTTAAAGTCTCTCCCGTGGGAGATTCCAGGACCACTCCAGCCCTTGAGCCATTAATGTAAGCGACCCATCAATGTACATCGACCACTGGTCATGGTAGTGGTGCTGGGGATCTTGAACGGGTTCAGGATTTGTCCATTCGGTGATAAATTCTGCCAAGATTTAGGATTTAATGGCCGTTCGTGACATGAAATGGAGGTCAAACTCCCCAAGTTGTACAAATTATTTTGCCATGCATCCTGTTGTTTTCCTGTTCTGGAGGACCTCTCCTAAGGGAAACTTAGATGAAACAATAATTTTGTGTGCTTGAAAATAATGCCTCAACTTCCTTGAAGACATGAGGAAGGCATATAAGAGTTTTTATTACTGGCAGCAACACAGATGGTTCTAAACTAAAATCGTCTATGATAGTATTTAATACAGACAATTTTAAGGAACCACCTATGATGTAGCGTCTAATATTAGGCTTTCTGTAGTAGTGTTTGGACCTGAGGGTAGCGCTCCTTAGGCCCATGTAAGACTTCGCTTACATAGTAGACTAGTCGTTGGACACCTTTGTGGTTTGTGACCAGTACCGCACTTACTACCTATGGCATGGCAGATAGATATACTAAGAGTGTCTCATATGGTTTCAGAGAAACTAAAATAGGAGCACTTGTAAGATATTTCTTGATATCTTCGAAGGCATCGTTAGCCTCTCTCGACCACTTGAAACCCTTGTATTTCCTTAGAAGCTTGAAGAAAAGAAGTCCTTTATCTCCCAGTCGTGCAATAAAATGACTTAAAGTGGCCATACACCTGGTGAGTTTTTGAACTTCTTTCTTAGTGGTTGGAGGGCGCATCTACTCGATTGCCTTTATCTTTTCAGGATTTGCCTTGATACCTCCTGCCGAAACAAGGAATCCAAGTAATTTTCCCAAAGAAACTCCGAACACACACTTCTCGGGATTGAGTTTCAAGCGGTGCTCTCTGAGGTTATCGAATGTCTCCTGTAGGTCTAAAATGTGATTAAGTCATTTGATGCCTTTTATGACTAGATCATCAATATAGGCTTCCAAGTTTTAGCCCATTTGATGTATCATAGTTAATTGCATCAAACACTGAAAAGTCAGACCGGCATTTTTGGAGCCAAATGGCATTTTGACGTTGCAAAATACTCCAAATGGTGTAATAAATGTGGCCTTCTCTTCATCTTGTGAAGACATACTAATATGGTGATAACCAGAGTATGTGTCTAGAAAACTTAATATTTTATAACCAATAGGAGAGTCAACCAATTGATCAATATGAGGAAGCGAGAAATCATATAACCAATAGTAGAGTCAACTAATTGATCAATATGAGGAAGCGAGAAATCATCTTTTGGACAAGCTTTGTTTAAATCAGAATAGTCTACACACATGCCCCACTTACCGTTAGACTTCTTTACCATTACAGGGTTAGCCAACCACTCTGAGTGATTGACCTCTCTTCCAAAGCCTACTTTGAGTAGCTTGTCCAATTCCGATCTGATAGCTTCCTGTCGATTTGGTGCAAATCTTTGTAATTTTTGTTTTACAGGCTTCTTATCAGGCCATAGAGCTAGCTTGTGCTCGATCACCTCCTTGGGGACCCCATGCATGTTGGATGGTTGCCACACGAACACATTTGCATTTGCCTGGAGGAAGGTGATGAGGGCATCTTCCTATGCTGGGTCGGAAGTAACCCCGATGCGAATGGTCTTCGAAGGTTCCGCTAGGTCCAGAGGAACCTCCTTGACATCCTCGTTTGGCTTCAACGTAGCTTTAGAATTTGAGTGCTTAGTCGTAGGCTGCGCCTTGGTAGCTTCTCGAGTTGGTAACTGGCCGACCATCTTGACGGACTTGCAGTCGCAAGTTAGCACCATTTTCTTATTATAGTGAACTATGATGACTCCCATGGGACCTCGCAACTTAAGACATTGATACGCATATTAAGCGAATATTAGAAAACATGCCAGAATTAGTCGTCTAAGTATGGCATTATACGCTGTATCGAAGTCGACCACGTCAAAGGAGACTTTCTCTATCCTAAAGTTACCCAGAGACCTGAACGTACCAGGAAGAGAAACTTGACCAATGGGCTTGACCGAAGATTCTGGTACGATCCAATGAAATGAATATCGTACAGGCTTTATTCTGGTACGAGGAATTTGCATCTTGTGTAGAGCACTTACAAATAAAATATTTAATAAACTACCACCATCAATCAACAACGATTTACCTCGATAGTTGTTGATGGTGGGTTCAACCACGATCGGAAACTAACCTGGTCGAGTGGAACGGATCGGACAGTTGATCTTTTCAAAAGAGATGGTGACTTTCGACCACTTAGGAAGATTATTGATAAGGGGAGGGTCAAATAAAATTTACCTCTCGTACTACTGTGAGGATCCCTCCTCAGGCTTTCTCATGGTGCGATCTCCGAGATCTCAGGATGGATCTTCAGAGATAGCCACACCATTGGAAACAAGCATGGTCTGCTCGTAGTCGTAGTAGGCATCATATCAAGATCTATGTAGTCGACTAGGTACAGTGCACCAGCTCTGGCTTCTTCCTCTCTCAGTATCAATACACTGAGGACATAGTTGCCCACACAAGCTTGATAAACTGCAACCCTTACAGCACATCAGTTGACACCAGCTCCAAGCTCCCCGCCACCAATGAACCGGTGGCCAATGCTACCAATTACAAGAGCATCACCGACGTCCTTCAGTACTTGACGTTCACATGTCTGGACATCGCCTATACCGTGCAACAGGCTTGCCTTCACATGCATGATCCATGTGAGCCACATGCTAATCTCCTCAAGCACATTCTTTGCTACCTCAAGGGCACCATTGACTATGCAACTCCATCAGACTTCACCGACATCTCTTACTGCCTACACTGACACCAACTAGCCTAGTTGTTAGATCGAGGAGACCAACTAGAGGGGGTGAATAGATGGTTTTAAAATTCTATTCTAATTTATTTGGCCAAAACTAAGTCTATAATATTGAAGCGTGAATCGATTTGGTTTAGCACAAGTAAGGCATTAATCAACTAGGGTCACCTAAGTACATTAACACCCTTAAAGTCTATGTCAAGATTTGCAATCCTAGGAAAATAAGCAATCAATTTAATTCTATAAATATAAATTGCTTGAATGTAAATTGAGCATAAGAGAACAAACCACAAAGACATGGTTCCTTTTTACCGTGGTGTTCGGAGACTTGTCGGTCTCCCCTAATCCACATTGAGGTAAGTCCAAATTAATTAGACCGGCTCCGCAAAAAACCCAAACACCTCAATGCACTAAGGTTGTTCTTCCTGCACTATAGAGATGACGAGTACCACACCACTCATAACAAGTCGGATCTTTTCACAACTTCACCATTCTCCCCCTTTTGGCATTGATCACCAAAAGGCAAGGAAAAATATTGAGCCAAAATGGAGTCTTAATAAAAACAATGAGCTTGAACATATGCACTATTCTCCCCCTTTTGGCAATTAATCCAACTTATACGGTCGCAAATAATATGAAATAAATACATATGACCAACATTCAAATAACCTTACTCTTGAGAGCTCCTTGAAGGCTTTGACACTCCAATTGAAATTTAAGATTTTTCAGATTTTGACATGCTACTTGAGATTCAAAGGCTAGCTAAAAACCTGATTTACAAATGTCCAATAAATCTAATAAATTTGTCAATACAGGTCAATAGCCAAGCATCCAAAGTCATAATTGCAACTTTCTCAGATTATGAGCCACTTAAAGATACAAAAATCACAAATATTCTAAAAACAAGTAAAAATATGAAATTTCAGCATTTAAGCAAAGTGAGAAAAGGGCATAACCTTTTTAAATCAATTTGAAATGCTTTTAAATTTTGCAGAAACAACCTTCAAGTCAATATGGAGCAAATGAGAATAAAACACATTCATTCACAAAATCCATAAAACATTTTTGGGCAAATAGGTAAAATAGTTTTTTCCAATATTAATACTTTACCCCTTTTGTTTAAGTAAGCTCAAAAAACTATGTAGGTTTTTCACAAAGAAAAACTCCACCTAACATAATGATTTCTCTTGTCATTTCTTTCTTCTCCTTTGACACACATAGGATTCTCCTCATTTCTCCATAATAGATGCTTTTAGCCTTTTGTGGTTCTTTTATCTTTTCCATAAAAGCATTCACCATTTTGACATTTATTGCACTTACGATGACATTAGATACCACTTGTGGAAAAATACCATTTGTAAAAATAAATGATACCAAGTATAATTAATTCTAATTATAGAAACTTGATACCACTTATGAGCTTAAATGCTATCAAGTATAATTAAATCACTTTGTAAAAACTTGATATCACTTGTGAGCACCAGGTGTGATTGATTCTATTTGTAAAACCTTGACGTCACTTGTATGATCAACTAGTATCCCATAAGGTCCATTAGGGCACTTGATCTTCTCTTGAAGGATTGAAATCCATTTGTGAATACCAATTTAAATCCATGTTGAATACATGGGGTATCACTTGTAAATCACTTGAAAAACCTTAAGAGACCTTCAATTATTTTAACTTGATATTTTGAAGGAGATACCACTTGTAGGAGATACAACTTGTAAGAAGAGAGTGATATCATTTGAGGATACCATATAGGAGAGATATAAAATAGGAGAGAGCTTGGTTAAGAAAAGGTTTTGCTCGGCAAGAGTGGAAATTAGATATCACTTTGAAAGAAAAAAGAATGATATCACATGTAAAGACAAGGATGAAACTCATGTCGAGGTTAAGATGATCAAAAGACTACCACTTTTAGAGATAATATCATTTTATGATAAAAGCATCACAATATGATCAAAATGGCATATAGAGTCAAAAGATTTCTTTAGGGTAGCTAGCAAGAATAAAAAGGATCAACTTGACTTTGAGGAGCAAAGAGAATGGTTGAGGAAAATTGAATACCAACAAATTTTGAATCAGATCAACCATTTTGGTAGATGTGGTCATACCGTCATTTTGATTGCGGTCATACCACTCTACGGTTGTACCTTTGTACACACTGCAGTCATACCGGGGTTCAACTAAATGCATGCCAAGATTTGAAATTTGGAGGAGAGAAAAGATATAATGTTGTAACTTGCTCCAAATTTTTTTAAAAAGAAATATAAACCACTTGTGGAGCATTTCCAACTGTATGTTAAGATTAACACTCTTTTAGATATAGTTTTTAACAATTATGCTTTTATTTGTCAAAAAAAAAACAAACTCATTTTCAATGAAATCTTCAAGATTGCAAGAATGAGCAAGTGAGGGTAATTTTAGCATCTATTTGTATGTATGAGTTTGTAAATACACTTGTGAGCCAATATATGTCAATAATTTTGGTTTTAATGGCAACACTCACTTGAGTACTAGATTGTGACCACTTAGGTCAACATAAAATTTTGGATGAGTTTCAAAATCAAATAACTTTTGATTGGTTGGCTTTTCGGAAAACTTTCGAATACCAATAATATTTGAAGTATCCAACTCTAGGTTTTTGGTATTTAACACTTTTTCAAATTCCTTTTAGAATTGATTTTAGCTAATGTTTGAGTTTAAAACCAAAACAAGATACTATATTGTTAGTTTTGAGTTGGAAACCCAATTTTACTTCAAGTAAGTTTTTCTAAAACCAAAACCTCTAGAAAACCTTTGAAATGCATTTGTATACATTTTACAAGTAGTTTTTCAAATATATACTAATAATTTCAAATTTTTTACTATTGGCTAAATGACTCAATTTGGAAAATCAATACTTGCACTTAATCAATTCAGACACACTTAGGGATGTGATATACATGAATATAATTTAGCACTTCCCCTTAATGTGCCACTTACACCTTGCTCATGATTACAATAATAAATTTTTAGGATAAGAGCAAGAGCACCCATTTTGGAAGATTTTCAAGTAATATAACCTACACAAGGCTATGTGCTAAAGATTACAATGTAAGTACTTGTTACATAGATGATATTGGATCATAATGTGGCAAGATCATCCTTAAACTTGGCACCAATTTTGCACATGGTGGAATTCACCTCTTTGTCAATAAGCCAAGCCTCCAATGCCTCTCTAAGTACCTATTAAGCATTTAAGCGCATTTTGGTACCCACAACTTGGTTGGGTCCATGAATGTTTGTCAAATAGATTTGGGCACCCAAATGGCCCTAGCAATAACTTTATGTGAACTAACATTTCTAGCAAACACATTGCCATATCTATCCTTCCTAAGAAAATAATGTTTATTATCAAGAGATGGCTTAGGAATGATACTTTTATGACAAATCTTACTAAAATGTCTCTTCTCTCAGCAATTATAGCAAGCTCAGTATTTGCTACTCCTTCGAATAATACTTTTAAGACAAACCTTACTAAAATACCCCTTCTCCCAGCAATTATAGCAAGTTCAATATTTGCTACTCCTTCTTGTCTTCTTATCTTGCTCATTACCGGGTTGCCTCTTCTTTGATGGCTTTGTCTTGTCATCTACCTTGTTGGGGCACTTAGAGGCAAGCACTACTACAGAAAGCCTAATACTAGATGGCTAATCACAGACAGTTTTGTCAAACCGTCTGTGATTGACACTAACACAGACGGTTTTAATTTGGACACCGTCTGTGTTAGTGGCGTCGGATAATAGGAGTATCACAGACGGTTCTTACCGATGAACCATCTGTGATACTAGGTTTTTAATTAAAAACCGTCTGTGTTGTGTAGACTATCACAGACGGTTGTTGTTAAGAACTGTCTGTTAATATTCACAGACGGTTTTTAACAAGATCCGTCTGTGATGTCCCTTTGTCTGTCATATTCTGTTCATGATCAGAGGTTAATATATAAGTACACATTGCTTCTAATAACTTAACTACAGAACTACTTAGACAAGAGATCACAAATTAAAGGCAAATTTATTAGTTTCAATTAGATGCAAATTTACTACAAATGTCGCGCAGGTAAAGAGTTTCCCAGATTGTAATCCTTTGGGCTTCGTACGCTTCTTCTTCGACTTTGGGACTTGGAGGATCAGCGGCTGAATTCTCGAACGCCGTTAAGATTGCCCTTATCCTCAGCACTTCCTCCTCCAGCCTAGGCAAATGATCAGCAATATCCATAAAGTTTTTGCTTGATCGGCAAGGCTATCCATCAGTCTCTCCAATGCGTGTAGAGCTTCTTCCGCATTGCGCACATCGTGGAGAAGAACCTGGGTGAGACGCCTCCGTCGACGGCGGATGATCAGGTCGAGCTGACGGATACAAGAAAGTCGGGGAAGGAGAGCAGGGCGTGTGCGGAGAAGCTGCTCCAGATGCAAATTGCTGGCCGCCTGTGTAAGGTTCCGGCCGAACAATTCTTGATGAACAGATGAGAGGAAGGAGATGATCACAAGAATAGTAGAAGCCATATTGTACGACGTACGTAGAAGAGACCTGGATTGGGCGCGCATATTTAACCTTTAGCACATAACGGTTCGTATACCCAAACATTAATGATATAGACGCTTCGTATAACGATCGAGAGACGTTAATCAGACGATCGAAACACGAAGCGTTCTGACAATCGAAACACGAAGCGTTCTGGCAATGGAAACACGCGCGAAGCGTTCTGGCATGAAGCTTATGACAGACGGTTTTTATAAAAAACCGTCTGTGATAATACTTATCACAGACGGTTTTAGTTAAAAACCGTCTGTGATAATGAGTAAGGCATTTATTGCACTGCTCAGACCGCATCTGTCTTCATTTCGATCCAGATCTAGCCACTGCTGCGCACTTTTTCACTCGGGAGGAAGCTAGGCGATTTCAAGCCAGTTAATTTGGTGGGAAGAGGCAGAGATTGAGCTTTGAATTAAGATTTAGACTTTCCTGGTTGCTGTAGATATGGTTAGCAATGAAATTTATTTTTTCTTTAATTGCATTACAATTTAGGTCTAAGTAATCCATGAGTGGTTATTGAAGATGATTAATTTGCAAAATTGTTGGTTATATAATAGCTGTTGTGTTTGTAATATGAATTGAGCTAGCAAATTAAGTCTCAATATAATAAATGTGGCCGGTATATATGTAGTTATAATTAGTTAATCTAGATTTGAATACTAAGTTGTTATATATGTACGTAACGTAGGACCGAAGCTGGATGTATGCCGCGAGCCGTGTGAGTCAAGAGTACATTAATGGTGTTTCTACTTTTATAAGAGCCGCCGAGGAGGATATGTTGAATAAGGGGGTGGAATATATGTGCTGTCCATGCACTGACTGCGAGAATTTGAAGATGTTTAAGAACCGAGGGCAAATTGAAGCGCACTTGATTCGGAGGGGTTTCAAAAAGGATTATACGTGTTGGACCAGTCATGGCGAAGTGAATGATCATATGCCGCCGGATGACATCGCCAGTGAAGTGAATGATATGCCCCCGGATGACATCGCCAGTGAAGTGAATGACATGCCGCCGGCTGATGTCGATTGTGGCTCGGATTCGGATAGGTTGCACGATGATAATCTGGATTAGATGCTTCGCGATGTAGAAGAGAACTATGATGAGAGAGAGTATGTTAAATTCCGTGGCTTGATGGAGGACTCAGAGAAACCTTTGTACACGGGCTGCAAGTACACGAGGTTGTCGGCCGTGCTTGAACTGTTGAAATTGAAGGCAAGCAACGGTTGGTCCGACAAGAGTTTCACGGCGCTGCTAGGTCTTTTAGCGGACATGCTTCCAGAGGGAAATGAGTTGCCTAAAACCACGTATAAAGCCAAGAAGGTTCTTTGTCCGTGGGAATGGAAGTAGAAAGAATACATGCATGCCCGAACGACTGTATCCTCTACCGTAAAGAGTATGCAAACATGCATGTATGTCCGGTGTGCAACGCATCCCGATACAAACGTAACAATCAATCAGATGATGGCGAGGGAACAGAGGCGAAGAAAGGACCTCCTGCTAAGGTGGCATGGTATTTTCCTATAATTCCCCATTTGAAAAGGTTTTTTGCAAATCCAAAGGAGGCAAAACTGCTGCGTTGGCACTCGGAGGAGCGCAAGAAGGATGGAATGCTAAGACACCTTGCTGATTCCGCGCAGTGGAGAAACATCGATAGGAGTTTTGCAGAGTTCGGTGCAGAACCAAGGAATATAAGGTTTGGACTGAGTACAGATGGAATGAATCCTTTCAGTAGCATGAGCAGCCGACATAGCACATGGCCTGTGACTCTCTGCATCTATAACCTTCCTCCTTGGTTGTGTATGAAGAGAAAGTACATTTTGCTGTCGATACTTATCCAAGGGCCAAAACAACCTGAGAATGATATCGA
Organism: Dendrocalamus latiflorus; assembly: GCA_017311315.1. Classification (NCBI taxonomy): domain Eukaryota; kingdom Viridiplantae; phylum Streptophyta; class Magnoliopsida; order Poales; family Poaceae; genus Dendrocalamus; species Dendrocalamus latiflorus. The sequence goes on from CM029615.1 coordinate 23,254,243, forward strand.
TGTGTTCCTAGCACCGTTGGTGGAAGATCTAAAAGTACTGTGGAACGAAGGCGTACAGGTATGGGATGCATACAAACGAGAGAACTTATCCTGCCCTTGGTAACATATCGGGCCATAGTACAAAAGGTGCCAAAGCTTGTACTCACTGTTTAGATGGTACCGAGAGTGTGTGGCTGAGACACTCACGCAAAACCGTTTACATGCGTCACCGCCGGTTCCTTCGGAGGGCTCACCCATACCGCAAGATGAAGAAACAATTTGACGAAGAGAAGGAAGACGGTTCAGCTCCAAGGCATTTAAGGGGACACGAGGTTTATGATATGGTTAAGGATTTAGATGTTGTCCTCGGAAAGGGACGTAAACTGAGGGCTCATGAGAAGAACACCTGGAAGAAGAGATCAATATTTTGGGACTTACCTTATTGGGAGTACCTAGATGTTCGGCACTGCATCGACGTCATGCACGTAGAAAAGAATGTGTGCAACAGCTTGATTGGTCTCTTACTGAACATCCGTGATAAAACAAAGGATGGTGTCAACGCACGGCTTGACTTGGCTGACATGGACATCAGGCCTGAGTTAGCACCGACAAGCACTAATAATGGACGAACGTACCTTCCCCTGCGTGTTACACTCTGTCCAAGGCTGAGAAAACAGAACTGTGCCAGTGCCTGCAGGGTGTCAAAGTTCCGTCTGGTTACTCCGGCAACGTGAAGAAACTTGTTTCGATGCAAGATTTGAAGTTAAATGGCATGAAGTCTCATGATTGTCATGTGCTGATGACACAGATGCTCCCTATTGCAATTAGAAATATTTTGCCGATCAAAGTCCGAGAGACAATCATGAGGCTATGTTATTTCTTTAACACAATTGCTCAGAAGGTCATCGATCCCGAAGGACTAGATGCTCTGCAGGACGAGGTGGTGATGACTCTATGTCACCTTGAAATGTATTTCCCTCCTTCATTTTTCGATATCATGGTCCATCTCATTGTTCACGTTGTGTGGGAGATAAAAATGTGCGGGCCCGTATTCCTAGGGAGCATGTACCCATTTGAGAGGTACATGGGAATTCTCAAGTCCTACGTACGGAATCGTTCTCGGCCGGAGGGCTGCATCGTCGAAGGTTATGCAAGCGAAGAGGTCATTGAGTTTTGTGTCGATTATATGGCTCAGATTCAACCGATAGGTGTCCCTCAATCTCGTCATGAGGGGAGGCTGAAGGGTCTCGGAACTATCGGAAGGAAAGCAATCACTCCAGATATGGACACGTATACTCAAGCCCATTTCACGGTGTTGCAACACATGACTGAAGTGGTGCCTTATGTGGACCAGCACAAGGATGTGCTTCGGCAACAGAATCCTGAGCGGCCGGATGTTTGGATCATGAGACAACACAACCGTTGGTTCAACCAATGGTTGAAGGAGCAAATCGCTAGGAGCTCGCCGAGTGAGACGCTGACATGGTTGGCAAAAGGGCCGACATTTACAGTTGTGACATGGCAAGGATATGACATAAATGGGTACACATTCTATACGCAGTCTCAGGATGTCAAGAGCACTAACCAGAACAGTGGTGTCCGCATAGATGCATTCTGTACCGATGGGTCGAGAAACTCGTACTATGGCTTCATAGAAGAGATTTGGGAGCTCGACTATGTGGTTTTCAAGATCCCCTTATTTCGCTGCCGTTGGGTGCATCTCCCACAGGTGAAGGTTGACAAGTATGGTGTCACGACCGTGGACCTCCAACGTGTCGGGTACAAAGATGAACCATTCATACTCGCCAATCAAGTTATTCAAGTTTTCTATGTAACCGACCCGGCAAATAAGAAACGCCATGTAGTTCTTCATGGTAAAAGGAGAATTGTCGGAGTGGAGAATGTAGTGGACGAGGAGGAATACAATCAATTTGACGAGTTACCTCCTTTTGGAAATGGCATAAGGGTCGACGATGAACAACGTGACGAAACTAGTTACGTACGCATTGATCATGATGAAGGGCTAATTTTTAAAGGAAATAATTAAGCAAGTACAATAAGTGACAATTTTGAGATGTATATGTGAAAATGTGTGACAATTTTGAGATGTATATGTGAAAATGTGTGACAAAATGTATATGTGAAAATGTATATGTGTATTGGCATTTATGTATATGTGATGTATATGTGTGATGTACATGTGATGGTTGATATGAATGCAGCTGGTTGGTGTTGTATATGAATGCAGCTGTTTGGTGGTGGATATGAATGCAACTGTGGTTATTGGTGTTGTCTTAATAACTACAGTCGCAAAGGCTTATCACAGACGGTTCTGAACTTAGAACCGTCTGTGATATCAATATCACAGACGGTTCTAAGTTTAGAACCGTCTGTGATAACCTCCCTATATATACCCTCTGGCTAGGGTTTTCCCTGTGCGCTGCGCAATTATTCGATCTAGATCTAATTAAATCCCGAGCCCGTCGTCGCCTCCGCCTCCCCGAACCCTCGTCGATCGCCTCCCCGAGCCCCTCGCCGGCCGCCTCCGTCGAGCCCGTCGCCGGCCGCCTCCCCCGAGCCCCTCGTCGAGCCCGTCGCCGGTCGCCTCCCCCGAGCCCCTCGTCGAGCCCGTCGCCGGCCGCCTCCCCCAAGCCCCTCGTCGAGCCCGTCGCCGGTCGCCTCCCCCATGCCCCTCGTCAAGCCCGTCGCCGGCCGCCTCCCCAAGCCCCTCGTCGAGCCCGTCGCCGGCCGCCTCCTCCGAGCCCCTCGTCGAGCCCCTCGCCGGCCACCTCCCCTCGATTACCGTCTGCATTGTGAGCACTTTCTGTGATGGACTAGGGTTTTGAGTATTGTGAGCAGTTTCTGTGATGGACTATGGTTTTGAGCATTGTCAGCATTATTTACTGCAGTAGCTTAATTAGTTTGCTATTTGGTACATACTACATTGGTACATTGTTTACTGCAGTAGCTTAATTAGTTTGCTATTTGGTACATTGTTTACTGCAGTAGCTTAATTAGATTGCTATTTGGTACATACTACATTGGTACATTGTTTACTGCAGTAGCTTAATTAGTTTGCTATTTGGTACATATTACATTGGTACATTGTTTACTGCAGTAGCTTAGTTTAATTTGCTATTTGGTACATACTACATTGGTACATTGTTTACTGCAGTAGCTTAATTAGTTTGCTATTTGGTACATATTACATTGGTACATTGTTTACTGCTGTAGCTTAGTTTAATTTGCTATTTGGTACATACTACATTGGTACATTGTTTACTGCAGTAGCTTAATTAGTTTGCTATTTGGTACATATTACATTGGTACATTGTTTACTGCAGTAGCTTAGTTTAATTTGCTATTTGGTACATACTACATTGGTACATTGTTTACTGCAGTTGCTTAGTTTACATTGGTACATATTACATCGCTTGTTGTGTTAGTATATAGTATATAGTATAGGCACATAACCCCTCTCTCTGTCCACATCACCCCCTCCCTTCTCCCCTTCCCTCTACTCCTCTCCTCTCTTCCTAACATTGAGCATCATGTTTCACTTTTCTTGCTTCCTCATCTTATCATGTTTCACTTTTCTTGCTTCCTCATTTAGTAGCGGGACGGCCAAGATTAATCTTGTGCAACCCTACAATTTGAGAGCACAAATTAACCAATCAAGGACCACTCTAGTGTATATGCCACATAGACCTTCAAGGGGCATGAAGTAAGTGACACACTCGAGTGTTCCCGTTCAATGAACCGGATACACTAGTTTGTGTCATTTGCTTCATAGAACTTTGTTTAGAGACCTTGTAGTAATAGTATATGCCGACTACTGCCGAGATGTGATGTCCACTCCCACAATCCTTCTTTTTCCTTCTTAAATTCAAGGAAATTTTATTACAAAAGTGCAAAAAAAAGACATTCCCAGATTCTTCGTGAGCAGCCGACATAGCCGACTTCTTCGGTGAGCGACTATCCATTTGCTTCTTCCCACTTCTTTTCTTCATCTCTGGTCTCTGGATCACGTACGCCAGTAGCGATGATTTAGAATGGGCAGGAAGAGCTGAGTTTTGAATCTACCCTGGGATCATTTCAGGGAACAAGGGAGAATGATATGCTCTCCGTGGCCCTGGGAAACAAGGAGCACCCAGGTCGTACGAGAGGCCTTGGGCTTTACGTTCCTTGGAAACATGGTTTCCAAGATAACTCCGAAGAGAAACAAAGCCGAGCGTGACGCACACTACGAGAAGAGATCAAGGAATCTCTTAGAGAGGAGCTATTAGCTCAGATGGCTGATGTAATCAGAGATGAGGTGCGAAAACAGACAGAAAGTCAGCAGGCCGCTACTGCCGCTCCTGTGCTAGCTAGCCCGCACAACCATCCGAGTAGCTGCGCGTCCAATCCGACGCAAACCCAGGCCAAATTTCCTATGGACGACATCCTGGTAATAATTATTATCTCTCGAATGATTGCTCCATTGATAGGCCTATTCGAGTAGCTAATTTTGTATCGTTATGTAGGAGCCTACGAAGTGCAGGCTCCAAGTGAGATATGGCTCCATTCCCTTGTACGCTACTTGGGGCCAGGCATATTCGTCTGGTATCGGGGCCATGGTGCACGGTCAAGCTTTAGCGCCAGGCTTCGCAAAAGTTAATGTGGATGGTGTGTATGTCAATTTTGAGGTGGTCCCGCTACCGAAGCCCCCCAATGACGAGATCGTGACTCTAGGACAGGCCATTGAAACATTCATCCAGTGGCCCAAAAGCGACATCTCCCTGGAGGCTTCTTCACCGGTGGCAGGACCAGAAGTGCAGTGCGAATCACAGCAACATGCACTGGTGCCATCTCCACACGGGCAGTGCGAAGCAGAGCTATCTGCACCGGTGCTATCTCCACGGGTGCTATTCTCGCCAAAGCAACTTGCACCGTCTGTACCATTACAGTCGACTACCATGAAGTCGACCTGCAGTCGAGGCAGTGGCCATGGCAAATCAAAGACGAAGGATGATGACGATATCTCGTACCTGCCATTGGCCCGCAAATTCATTCTAGGCGAGCCGATGATATTCCCGGAAGAGCACCTCTTAACCCTAGGACTTGGTTGCCAAAGATTCCACATTTGGTATATGAAACAGTCCAATAGACCAGAGGCAGAACGGTGCTCAGGTATCATGGTCAAATTCAAGCCAGAACATTTCTTGCACGAAGTTCAGGAATGTGTCTTCCCGGTTACCTTTGACGATATATTTGCTGTTTTCACGCTCAACGCTCTCGACGCCTCACTCGTTCGATGCTGGACGCTGTAAGTCTGTACAATCACAGTCTCTGTTCACGTAATACCGATATATGTCACAATTTGTTGCTTTTCTGTGTATATATATATAGATTCATACTGACCGAAGCTAGATCATCGAAATCACCAATTGGTTTCCTGGACCCACGCTTGGTCACCATTGATACCATCAACGAGAATGCATCCTTCGTCGAGGACTATATTACAAAAGCACTGCTGGCTCACCGCGATAAGGAATTTGTTCTTGTGCCATACAATGAGAACTTCCATTGGATTTTAATTGTAATTATACCAAAATGGAACAAGGCTATATACCTTGATTCTCTAAGTAAGAACAAATCCAAGTACACAGCTATCGCCGAAATACTCGATAGGTAAGTACATTGTACATTGTACTCTTTCTTTCCTTCCGAATGACTAATCTAACTTTTTCGAATAACGAAGGTCGTTCATCACATACGTTCAATAAACAAGTGGCTCGACGACAGCTGCCAAGCCCTTGAAACATGATCGCAATTTTTGGGTATTGGCTAGCTACACATTAATTAATCATATACAACACTTAGTAGTAATGCCACTTGATTTAACACATTCTATTTTTTGCAGTGCCACCAGCAGCAGCCGGGCAACACGTGTGGATACTACGTGTGCCACCATATGAGACTACTCCTCGATTCCAGCAAGATCTCCACTCCTAAGGTTTGTCAATCTTTCCACATTTATTTCATACATGTCAAGTTTTATATGTGCGCGCGTTGATATTCCTATCGACAGGCTGAGCCCATCTCTACATCTGCATTGAAACAGCCGGATTTTGCAAAAATTCGAGGAGAGTTCATTTGGTTTTTGTGGACTAAAGTCGTAAGATCAGATGGAGAGTTCCACTGCCCGGACGATTTTTTATTGTAATTCTAAGTGCAAATGCAGTGTAGATCTTTTACAATTGTGTATTTGTTAATGGATATTTTATTTCAATTCAATGAATTGATTTGCGAAATGGATGCTTTATGTTTGTGAAATGAAGTGCCTTGTCAATTGGATGTTTTATGTCTGTGAAATGAATTGAGATGTGAAATGTATCTGAAATGAAATGAGATGTGTGAATTGTATATGTTTTATGTCTGTGATTATCTGCTTGTTTCAGAGGGCATGGCTAGCATTTCCTGAGGCTAGCCAATAAACAGAAATATATTTAGGGGTTGAAGGGAATATCACAGACGGTTTTTGAGTAAAAACCGTCTGTGATTAGCTGATAATCACATACGGTTTTGACTTAAAAACCGTCTGTGATAATAAGTATCACAGACGGTTTTTAACTCAAAACCGTCTGTGATTATCAGCTATCACAGACGGTTTTCACTCAAAAACTGTCTGTGATAATAAGTATCATAGACGGTTTTTAACTCAAAACCGTTTGTGATTATCATCTATCACAGACGGGTTTTACTCGAAAACCGTCTGTGATAGCTAATAATCACAGACGGTCCGAAAACCGTCTGTGATGACCTTCGATTATCACTGACCCATAAATACAGACGGTTCACAAAACCGTCTGTGATGACGTTTTCGAACCGTCTGTGATGACCTTTTCTGTAGTAGTGAAGGTGACTCTCATTGCAACCATGATACTTGACATATTTCTTCGTGTATCTTGCATTATGCCTTGTCTTACTATTCACCTTCTTAGACATGAAGCTAATACCTCTCTTGTTATTTGAATTTCTTTGGTTTCCCAAAATTTTATCAAGAGACACCTTCCCTTTGTAGATTTTTTCCAAGTCATTTCTCAATCTTGTGACTTGGGCCTTAACCTCATTATTTTCCTCTACACTATTAGAAGCATGGACGAAGTAAAAGCATCTATTTTTGAGCAACAAGGCATATCTAGCAAATCATCACAAGAGATGGATATGCTAACCTTAGATGATATGCAAGAGTTAGGAGCTATACATGGCATATCATCTAGTAGATCATATGTAATGCCTATATATACCTTAGGCTTATAATATTCTTTGAAAAGGAGGATTTCATGTTCTCCTTTTAGCTTACTAAAATCATTTTGAAGAGAATCATGCTTTTTTTACAATCTTATACTTAGCTTTCTCCTTTCCAAGAAATTCATTGAGCTCTTCTAGTATATCCATCAACTCATTATTAGAAAGTACACATTATCATTGTCATTATTTACTTTTTTATTATTTTTTGCCATGAAGTAGTGAGTTGATGTGGAGGGACTTGTGAATTGAGCATTCTTCTCATGACATCCACTCCTGTATGCAATCCTCAACAGCTGAGGTGAACATTTCATAATTATCTTGAATTTTAGTCCACATCTCATGAGCGCTCACAAGATTGCATATAGTATTAAGCACCTTTACACTCAAAGCACTAAATAAGATGTTAGTTGCTTGCGTGTCGAGATGTGAGCATTTATCTTCCTCAATTATAAGAGCAGGAGGATTCAATGGAGGAGAAAAGCCCACATCTACAATCCGTCATATTTTAGGGCTCATGGCCTTAAAGTAACAAGACATGCGGATTTTTCAAATAGTATAATTTGTGCCATCGAATAGAGGTGTCTCATCTAGGTTCACTATATCACTAGTCGCCATCCTTTACACTTTAGGCGGTGAAGCCTAATAAATGAGAGACCAAGCTCTGATACCACCTGTTAGATCAAGGAGGCCGACTAGAGGCAGGTCAATATGTGGTTTTAAATTTTTTTTCTAATTTATTTGGCTAAAACCAAGTCTATAATGCGGAAGCGTAAATCAATTTGGTTTAGCACAAATAAGGACTAAATCAACTAGATTCACCTAAGTACACAAACACTCTAAGTCTATATCAAGATTTGTAATCCTAGAATGACAAGCAATAATTTAATTCTATGAATGTAAATTGCTTAAATATAAATTGAGCATAAAAGAACAAACCACAAAGACATGGTTCCTTTTACCCTGGGATTCGAAGACTTGCCGGTCTTCCCTAGTCCATGTTGAGGCAAGCACAAACTAATTGGACTGGCTCCACGAATTAGGACAAACACCTCAATCCACTAAGGTTTCTCTTCCTCCACTCTAGAGATGGCGAGCACCATACCACTCACAACAAGTCGGATCTTCTCACAACTTTCTTTGAGAAGATCAACAAGGACGATGCATCCAATATCGTCTAGGATTCGGCAAACTCCAAGAGTAATAAGTCAAGCTCCTTGCTTGACTTTCACCACGAGCAAAAAATGCACATGCTCAAGTGGATACGAAATCCATCGCTAGATGCAACAAATGCAAACTAGAGACGTTCTCCTTGCTCATAACGTGCAACACATGCACAATTGAGAGGAGAACCTCACACTAGCTCAAGAGAGTCAAATGGAGTGTAGCAACCACAGCTCTAACCGACTATAAGGGGGTATTTATACCCCATACAACAAAACTAGCTGTTAGGGACAAAAACCAGCAAATCTAGTAGTACCACCATTATATAGCTAGTACACCGTTTCCCACTGTAACGGTCAGAAAACTAGCTGTTACTTAGCAATTCTGGTAGTACCGCCACACAGGATCTGTACTACTGCACAAAGGTAGTACCGCTCCATACATGTGGAACTACCATTCTCACTAGGGAGGAGAAGACTCCCAAAAGGTGTCTCTCTGGAGAAAACGTACTGCTACACAAGCGGTCATACCGCATCTCCGATCATACCGCTCACACAGAGCCGGTAGTACCACAGGCAAGTCGAAATATGCTCATATAGAGCTAGTGCTACCAATCGTCAACCACACTAGTCCTCGACCATGTTGCCTGGTTTGACGGCATAGGTCTCCGATCATGCTAATCTTCGACCACGTTGGTTTGGATCACGTCGATCTTCGACCACACAGATCTGTGATCACCAAGTCGATCTTCGACAACATTGTTTCGACCACACAGGTGTCGGCCATGATGTCCATGTAGATCTACGACCACACAGGTCATCGACTATGTCAGTTTGACCATGCTGGTTCAACCACGATGGTTCGATCATGCTAGTTCAACCACGTCAATCTTCAACCATATTAATCTTTGACCACACAGGTCATCGACTATGTCGATCTTCAACCTTGTTGGCTCGACCACGCTGACTTGACCACGCTGGTTCAACTACGTTGGTTCTCGACCACATTGATCTTCAACCACATAGGTCTTCGACCATGTCGTTCGACTATGCTGGTTTGACCACTCTAGTCTTCGACCACACAGGTCTTTAACCACATTAGTTCAACCACGCTAGTCACCGACTGTAACATCCCAAAATTTTTTATTTGCATTTTATTTGATTTTCTGGAGTTTATTTGGTTTTATTTGGATTTTATTTCAAGGTCTTAAGCAAGAAAATGTATTTAAAATATTTTATAAAAGCCAAAAAGAGTTATTTTATTTTCCCTAGCCTTCCCTAAAATTTTAGTTAATTTTTGAGAATTTTCTGGAATTAAAAATCAATTTTAAAGGTTAAAAAGTTTTTTATAAAATTATTAAATGCCAATCTGAAATTAAAAATATTTTTGCTAAGTCTAAAATGCCTCCAAGAATTTTTAGGAATTTTTCCTAGAATTTTTGGGCTTTAAATAGTAATTTTTAAGTGTTTATAAAGTTATCTAGCATTTCTGGAAATTAAAACGAAAATTAAAAGCCAAAAATCCCTCGGGCTGACACGTGGCGCTCTCAGATTGAATCCGCCCATCGGCCGATCTAATCTGGGCCCTCCGTGGTCACTTACCCCTTCGGTTTGAATCCAACGGCCCGATCTCCTTCGCGCGCGCGTGGCTCAAATCCGGCCGTCCGCCCTCTCCCCTCACCTCCCTCTCTCTCTCGCCGACAGACGGGGCCCGCCCGTCAGCTCCTTCCCCCACCTCCCCTTCTTCCTCCTCCAGCCGAGCCGCCATTAGTGCCGTGCCCGAGCTCTTAACTCCGGCCGTTTCCCGCAATTAAACCCCGGGCTAACGTGCGAGATGAATGCCTCCTTCACTCCTCCATCACTCCCGCCCGTTTCCCCTCCTTCAAGCCTCTTTACGCCGCCGTTTCAAGCCGCCTCCACCCGCCTTAACTCCGGCGAGCCGTTACCTCCTCCCCGCGCCTATAAAACCCCTTCCCCCGAGCCGTCCTCCCCTCCTTTACCTCCCCCGTGCGCCACCGCCTCTTTTCCCCTCCTCCCCGAGCCGATTCGGCCCCGAACCGTCCGCCGCCCGTGCGAGCTCCGGCGAGGAATCGCCGTCGCTCCGGTCCCTCCCGCGCCTCGCCGTCGACGCCTTCGCGACCCCCGTGCGCCGGCGACCATCTTCCCCACCTCCACCGAGCGACGCCGCCACCGGAGCCCCGTCGACGCCGAAGACCCGTACGCCGCCGCCGCCAACCTCGCCGCCGACCCCCTTCCCGCGCCTCTCGGACCCCGTGCACAGGTGAGCCTGAACCCCCGCCTCCCTCTCTTGCCGTTGTGCACCACCGCCGCCGCCGCCGAGCGCCGGAGCGCCGGCGAGCCGCACCGCCGTCGCCGCCTTCGGCCAGCGCCGCCCCGTCAGCGCGCGCGCCCGCGTGGCAAGCCGCGTGGCGCCGCGTGGCCGCCCCGTCAGCGCCTGGCCGCCACCTCCTCCTTGGGCCACGTCGGCCACGGACCGCGCCCACGGTGGACCACCCCAAACCGTGAACCCAGTCCACCGCGCACCGGCCCCACTTGTCATAGAGATAAAGCCTTTTTCAGTATAAAAATAATTCAACCTGAAAATTAAAATAGATGCTGACGTCATAAATGGAATTTTCAGTAGAAAAATAATTCAGAAAACTAGTCTTTTTCTTTTTCTTTAGATTTAAACTTCCGAAAGCCATAACTTCTTCATTTTAACTCCGATTTAACTCGTTCAAATTTCTAAATTTGTCTAAAATCCTAATCTTTCCATTTCTGGACTCTTTTTGAATTTTTGGATTTTATTTGAATTTTGTTTGAATTTCTTTTGGTTCTTTGCGTATAGATTACGACGAATCCGGAGAGTATTTCTTCGACGAATCGCAGCAAGACTTCGAGCAAGGCAAGTTACACCTTTGACCATGTTGATCCCAGTAATTTAAATTATTTATGTTGTTTTTAAATTATTATGCATGCGTACTTTTATTCAAACTAATTCAAAATGTGATTTAAACTTTAGTTATGCCGAATTCCTTTGTGTATGGCCAATCTTGAAATTGAATAAACATACCTTGTCACCATAGATGAAAACCTAGTTGGTACAATAGTATTGACTAGAACATTTTATAGAATTGCTTAGCCATGCTTAGATTAATCTAGGTGGGAAGAATGGTTTCACACAAAATGTTGGTTTATAAAATTTATTCTTGACTTTGGTGAGTCAAGAAGGTCTATGAAATTTTGATTAAATAAAATGTTCAAACCTGTTTTAGACTTAGGCATTGGTATGGTGGTGGGTGCTTGCTGGCATGCGTCGTAGTTTGTTGACTCGATGTTGACTGCCAGGCACAAGGGGTAAGCGGGTAGGCCTAAGTCAAGTTAAGGACCGGTCTGTGAACTACTAGTACAAAGTCACACCGTACTACCACAAGTCTGGTATGGGACAGACCTGGCTAAGTAATTTGTGAAGTTCCATTTTAGTTTCGCTATAGGCTGAATGTGAGCGTGGCGTAGGCCATGAGAAGCCTCACATGGCACAAGAGGGGGCTCCAACATGTGGATTCATGTTGTGGTGAAACCTTAGTGGCGGCGTAGCTAATTTGGTAATGGAACATTGGAACAGCCTTGTCATGATCTCCTCGGCCGCACACCTAAGGAAGTGTGTTAATCCGGTGGCAAAAAGGGAGACATGTCTTGTGGGTAAAGTTGTACACCTCTGCAGAGTAACAAACTATCCTGGATAGCCGTGTCCACGGTCAAGGACATGCTTAGTATGGTTTTTCACGGATTAGACTTTGGTTTTAATAAAATTTGGTTTATGGAAACTTGTGAATCTTTTGGAAAGATGGTCCGGGTGGGATACCCGTGGTTAGGTTGGTGTTAGGTTGTTGCCTGCACTAACGTTATTATTTTGTTAAATCTTGTTTTTATGTTCTGTATCAACTTCAGCTTTTGCACTTACGTTATTGTATTTGTTTCAATAATGCTGTTTATGCAAATAAACCATAATATGCCTTCTTTTGTAACCCCTTATGCATGCATACACTCTGTTATATTTCCCTGGTGTAACTTGCGTAAGCACTTCGTGTGCTTACCTTGGGAGTACTTTATGTACTCACCTTGCTATAAACATTGTTGCCAGAGGACGACGACGTCAACTATGTTGAGGATTGCGACGAATAGGCCACGTCTTACAGTCAATTCGCCTTGTGGGAAGGCTGAATGGGCTGCCACTATCTTTATGTTTCCGCTGTTATCTTTTCGCTATTTACTTCCATGTTTGGCCATGAAGCCACCTTATTGTAAACTTGGCCTTAAGGCCCGTACTCTCGCTTTTTAATAAAGTTTGGTTATCATGCATGATATGTATCACTGTTCAGTCTGTGTGCACTAGCTTTTCCTGGGATAGTGCGAATAACACAGAGGGTTCTGGAGTTGTTGCTCCGGGTCCCGACAGAGATGGTATCAGAGCATGTTGACCCTAAGACGTGACCGTAGGTAGAATAGAATGGATGACCTTAAGGATTTATTTTCTAAAAATATATATATAATAAGAACCTTTAAAAAAAAATCCTTCTACCTCTTATCTCCTTCATTCTTTCACTTTCTATTTCTTTTCAAAATTTAAATATGCATAATTGATGACTAACTCCTTTTCTTTTTCAAAATTGTAGATGGCTGAACGTCCTACCACAGCCAGCCATGGAATCCTAGCTGGACACCTAGCTGACTGCCTTTGGGAGCTTCTTCAAGAGTTGGGTGTTACGGCACGCCCCGTGTACCAAGGATATCTGGGAACCTATGGAGATCAAGAACGTTGGAGAGTGGAAGTGCTGATCTACGCCAACGTGGGAGATGAAGAAGCATGTCACACTTTTGATGCTCCTATACCCCGGGACACCTTCTTCAACGGAGTCCAAGACGCAGCTCGTGAAGCAATTCGGCAGATGAGGGACATCTACGCCCAAGAGCTTCAACGCACCACATTCCGATACTTCCCCAGCAAGTACCCTGCCAGCTCCAGCAGCGTCTTCTCCTCGACAGAATTTGAGAGTAACCCTCGGCTCGTTCAGCAGGTGCAGTACACCAAGTCCTTGGACTATGTGTATCAAGACACCTTGAAGGAGTTGAGTCTCATGGCGCAGCGACTCCGCGAAGCAGAAGAAGAGTTAGCCAAGTATCGTGTAGAAGATGAGGGTTCTTCTGTTACAGGACCACCCCCAAAGAAGCTTAAAATCCAGCCTTCTACTAGTAGTAACACCAGCCCATAGAAACCATAGTTTAAAGTTTAAAGTTATAGAACGATACTTGTGAGCTGTTATTCCTTTGTCAACAGCCTCAAGGTTATATTCAATAAAATAATATGTTTGGCTGCTCCTTGAATTTTTGTTGAGTTTCTTGTTTCGTGTTGGGAATGTTACATAGACCTTCTCCTAGTTCTCTCTCGTTCTTTCCTCTAAATCTAGAAGAATCTGGCAGATGGTGAACACAAGGAGGAATGTCAACGACAACGCCAACAACACCGGAGCGCAAGGAAGTCAGTCTGTCCCCATCCCTCCTCCTCCGCCAGCAGCTGGACCCGACTGGGCTCAAATGATGGCAAACCAAAATCAGTTGATTCAACTGTTAGCTCAAGCTATCAACAACCCTGCTCAGCAAGCTCCTCAGCCACCAGCTCAAGCTCCTCAAAACCGGATGTCAGAATTTTTGAGGATAAGGCCTCCAACCTTCTCAAGCAGTGCCGAGCCAATGGATGCTGATGATTGGCTCCGCGCGATAGGCAAGAAGTTGGATATTCTGCAATGCACTGATCGAGAAAGGGTCTTGTTTGCTTCTCACCAGCTTAATGGACCTGCATCCGAGTGGTGGGATACCTTGATTGCTTCTCATGCCAACCCTCAAGCCATTTCATGGAATGAGTTTGTTCAGAGTTTCCGCAAGGCTCATATTCCATCTGGCACCATTACCCTGAAGAAGAAGGAATTCAGAGCTCTGCGTCAAGGAAGCCGCACGGTGAATGAGTACCTGCAAAAGTTCAATCAATTGGCACGCTATGCACCAGAAGATGTGGCTACCGATGAAGCCAAACAAGAAAGGTTTTTGGAGGGTTTAAATGATAATATTTCTGTCCAGTTGTTATCAAGTGACTATGCAGATTTTCATCAGATGGTTAGCAAAGCTATTCGCCAGGAGGGCAAGTTTGTTGAGATGGAGAACCGGAAGAGAAGGATGGCTACGCAGAAGGCTAATCCTGGAGGTTTTCCCAAACTCCGTAGTACCCCACCTCAGGTTGGGCAGTTCAAGCCGCACTCCAGCAACTTCAAGCCTCAATCAAGCAGCTTCAGGCCAGCAGCTAACCGGCCAACTTTTCAAGTCAACCGCCCCAAATATCAGGCAGCTTCTGTCCCTCCTACTGGTGGTCAAGTTCAGAAGAACACTACTACATCTGATGGAGTGACCTGTTTCTATTGCAAGGAAACAGGGCATTATGCCAAGTCTTGCCCTAAGAAGCTTCAAGCTGCAGCTAATGCAAATGCTTCGGGAGGTCAGAATCAAGGTCAGCAGTTCAAGAAGCCAGAAAACTATGTTAAGGGACGTGTGAACCACATCACCGCTGAAGAAGCTCAGGCTGCACCAGATGTCGTACTGGGTATGTTCCTTGTAAACTCAGTACCAGCTTCAGTTCTTTTTGATTCCGGAGCTTCCCATTCTTTTATTTCCTTGGATTTTGTGGTTAAGAATGGGTTGGGTATGGTTTCTCTTAGTACACCCATGATAGTTCTCTCCCCTGGAGCGGAAATGAAAACAAGGACCTTGTGTCCGAGAATAGAGTTAATCATAAATGGAGTTCTGTTCCTAGCGGACTTAATAGTATTGGAATCTCAGGGATTGGATGTAATTCTTGGGATGAACTGGTTAGCCAAGAACAATGGTCAGATTTACTGTGCTACCCGATCCATAAACCTCACCAATGATCAAGGGATAGAAGTAACTTTTTCCCCTGAAAACCCTGTAGAAGGAGAATGTGTTCTCACTCATCTCCAAGTACAAGAAGAAATACCTGTAGTACGGGAATACCCAGATGTATTTCCGGAGGATTTACCAGGGATGCCACCGGATAGGGAAATCGAGTTTGTGATTGACCTAGTCCCCGGCACCGCCCCAATTTCCAAGAGACCTTACCGTATGCCAGCTAATGAGTTAGCTGAGTTGAAGAAACAGATTCAAGAATTAGAGGATAAAGGGTATATTCGTCCAAGTTCTTCCCCTTGGGGTGCACCTGTTTTATTCGTCAAGAAAAAGGATGGAAGCATGAGAATGTGTGTGGATTACAGAGCGCTTAATGAGGTTACTATCAAGAACAAGTACCCGTTGCCCAGGATCGATGATCTGTTCGATCAGCTGAAGGGAGCCAGTGTCTTCTCCAAGATCGATTTGAGATCAGGATATCACCAGTTGAAGATCCGTGCAGAGGATATCCCTAAGACTGCATTCTCTACCCGTTATGGACATTATGAGTTCACTGTCATGTCCTTTGGACTAACAAATGCGCCTGCTTACTTCATGAGCATGATGCATAGTGTATTCATGGAGTATTTAGATAAGTTTGTTGTAATCTTCATAGATGACATTCTTATCTATTCCAAGGATGAAGAAGAGCATGAGAATCATCTTCGGATAACCCTGGGAAAGCTTAGAGAGCATCAGCTTTATGCCAAATTCAGTAAATGCGAATTTTGGCTAAAGGAGGTTGCTTTTCTTGGTCATATTGTGACAGCCGAAGGAATTGCAGTGGATCCCTCCAAGGTGCAAGCCGTAATGGAATGGCAGCCACCCAAGTCAGTAATAGAAGTCAGAAGTTTCCTTGGACTTGCTGGTTACTATCGCCGCTTCATATCAGGATTTTCAGAGTTAGCCAAGCCTATGACTCAGCTTCTCAAGAAAGAAAAGAAGTTCGAATGGACAAAAGCTTGTGAGCAAAGTTTCCAGACTCTCAAGAATAAGTTAGTCTCAGCCCCAGTGCTTATCCTTCCAGATGTGCATAAGGATTTTGAAGTTTTCTGTGACGCCTCCCGTCAAGGTTTAGGATGTGTTCTTATGCAAGAAGGCAGAGTGGTAGCCTATGCATCACGCCAGCTAAGACCACATGAGTGTAATTATCCTACTCATGATTTGGAACTAGCAGCCATAGTGCATGCTTTGAAGATCTGGCGTCATTACCTCATCGGTAATCGTTGTGAAGTATACACGGATCATAAGAGTTTGAAATACATTTTCACTCAAGCAGAACTTAATTTAAGGCAGCGCAGATGGTTAGAGTTGATCAAGGATTATAATATCGGAATTCATTATCATCCCGGCAAAGCAAATGTCGTGGCAGATGCGCTAAGCAGAAGGTCTTATGCAAACAGTGTGTTGTCAAAAGAAGATCAGATCCGACTTCAGGAAGGAATCTCCCGTTTAAGTATAAACCCGGTGAATCAAGGTTTTCTCTCAGCCCTAGAGATTCAACCTGCTCTACCGGATCAAATAAAGGAAGCCCAAAAAGTGGATGAAGATATCCAGGAAATCAGGAAGAATATGAGAAGAGGCAAAGCACCAGGATTCAGTGAAGATGAGAATGGAACTGTCTGGTTTGAAAACCGTATATGTGTGCCCAATAATCAAGAGATCAAGAAAGCGATTTTGCAAGAAGCCCATGAAACTCCATATTCAATTCACCCAGGTCGTACCAAGATGTACCAGGACCTTAAGGAAAGATACTGGTGGGTTAGTATGAAAAGGGAAATTGCAGAGTTTGTTGAAGCTTGTGATACCTGCCAAAAAGTCAAGGCAGAGCATCAGAAACCTGCAGGACTTTTGCAACCCTTGCCAATACCAGATTGGAAATGGGAAGAGATTGGTATGGATTTCATAACCGGACTCCCTAGAACTCAATCCGGCTATGACTCAATTTGGGTGGTAATTGACAGGTTGACCAAAGTAGCTCATTTCATACCAGTCAAGACTACTTACTCTGGAAGTAAGTTAGCTGAGATTTACATGGCTAGAATTGTGTGTTTGCATGGAGTTCCGAAAAAGATAGTATCGGACAGAGGTAGTCAGTTCACATCCAAGTTCTGGCAGAAACTTCATGAAGAATTAGGGAGTAAACTTAATTTCAGTACGGCTTATCATCCCCAAACAGATGGCCAGACAGAGCGAGTAAATCAAGTGCTAGAAGATATGTTGAGAGCATGTGCTCTGGATTTTGGAAATAGTTGGGATCGCTCATTGCCCTATGCTGAGTTTTCTTACAACAACAGTTATCAGGCCAGTTTGCAGATGGCACCGTTTGAAGCACTGTATGGCAGGAAGTGCAGAACACCCTTGAATTGGGAACAGTCTGGAGAGTCCCAAGATACGGGACCAACTTTACTTCAAGATGCTGAAGATCAAGTGAGGAAGATCAAAGACAGATTAAAGATAGCTCAATCCAGGCAGAAAAGTTATGCCGATAATCGTCGTCGAGACCTGACTTTCGAAGTTGGGGACTATGTGTATCTCAGAGTATCCCCGCTCAGAGGAGTCAGAAGATTCCAAGTCAGGGGAAAGCTTGCACCAAGATTTGTTGGGCCATTCAAGATCTCAAGCCGCAAAGGAGAAGTTGCATACCAGTTGGAATTGCCGCCAAGCATGTCAGGTGTGCACAACATCTTTCATGTCTCTCAGTTGAAGAAATGTCTCAGAGTGCCCGCAGAACAAGCAGACCTAGAAGCCCTTGATCTTCAAGAGGATCTCACCTATCAAGAGCAACCGATCAAGATTCTTGAGACAGCCGAGCGCCAGACCAGAAGAAAGACTATCAGATTCTGCAGAGTTCAATGGAGCAATCACACCGAAGACGAAGCAACTTGGGAGCGAGAAGAAGATCTGAAAGCCAACCATCCCCATCTCTTTGCTAGCTAGTTCAAATCTCGAGGACGAGATTTCTTTAAGGGGGGTAGGTTTGTAACATCCCAAAATTTTTTATTTGCATTTTATTTGATTTTCTGGAGTTTATTTGGTTTTATTTGGATTTTATTTCAAGGTCTTAAGCAAGAAAATGTATTTAAAATATTTTATAAAAGCCAAAAAGAGTTATTTTATTTTCCCTAGCCTTCCCTAAAATTTTAGTTAATTTTTGAGAATTTTCTGGAATTAAAAATCAATTTTAAAGGTTAAAAAGTTTTTTATAAAATTATTAAATGCCAATCTGAAATTAAAAATATTTTTGCTAAGTCTAAAATGCCTCCAAGAATTTTTAGGAATTTTTCCTAGAATTTTTGGGCTTTAAATAGTAATTTTTAAGTGTTTATAAAGTTATCTAGCATTTCTGGAAATTAAAACGAAAATTAAAAGCCAAAAATCCCTCGGGCTGACACGTGGCGCTCTCAGATTGAATCCGCCCATCGGCCGATCTAATCTGGGCCCTCCGTGGTCACTTACCCCTTCGGTTTGAATCCAACGGCCCGATCTCCTTCGCGCGCGCGTGGCTCAAATCCGGCCGTCCGCCCTCTCCCCTCACCTCCCTCTCTCTCTCGCCGACAGACGGGGCCCGCCCGTCAGCTCCTTCCCCCACCTCCCCTTCTTCCTCCTCCAGCCGAGCCGCCATTAGTGCCGTGCCCGAGCTCTTAACTCCGGCCGTTTCCCGCAATTAAACCCCGGGCTAACGTGCGAGATGAATGCCTCCTTCACTCCTCCATCACTCCCGCCCGTTTCCCCTCCTTCAAGCCTCTTTACGCCGCCGTTTCAAGCCGCCTCCACCCGCCTTAACTCCGGCGAGCCGTTACCTCCTCCCCGCGCCTATAAAACCCCTTCCCCCGAGCCGTCCTCCCCTCCTTTACCTCCCCCGTGCGCCACCGCCTCTTTTCCCCTCCTCCCCGAGCCGATTCGGCCCCGAACCGTCCGCCGCCCGTGCGAGCTCCGGCGAGGAATCGCCGTCGCTCCGGTCCCTCCCGCGCCTCGCCGTCGACGCCTTCGCGACCCCCGTGCGCCGGCGACCATCTTCCCCACCTCCACCGAGCGACGCCGCCACCGGAGCCCCGTCGACGCCGAAGACCCGTACGCCGCCGCCGCCAACCTCGCCGCCGACCCCCTTCCCGCGCCTCTCGGACCCCGTGCACAGGTGAGCCTGAACCCCCGCCTCCCTCTCTTGCCGTTGTGCACCACCGCCGCCGCCGCCGAGCGCCGGAGCGCCGGCGAGCCGCACCGCCGTCGCCGCCTTCGGCCAGCGCCGCCCCGTCAGCGCGCGCGCCCGCGTGGCAAGCCGCGTGGCGCCGCGTGGCCGCCCCGTCAGCGCCTGGCCGCCACCTCCTCCTTGGGCCACGTCGGCCACGGACCGCGCCCACGGTGGACCACCCCAAACCGTGAACCCAGTCCACCGCGCACCGGCCCCACTTGTCATAGAGATAAAGCCTTTTTCAGTATAAAAATAATTCAACCTGAAAATTAAAATAGATGCTGACGTCATAAATGGAATTTTCAGTAGAAAAATAATTCAGAAAACTAGTCTTTTTCTTTTTCTTTAGATTTAAACTTCCGAAAGCCATAACTTCTTCATTTTAACTCCGATTTAACTCGTTCAAATTTCTAAATTTGTCTAAAATCCTAATCTTTCCATTTCTGGACTCTTTTTGAATTTTTGGATTTTATTTGAATTTTGTTTGAATTTCTTTTGGTTCTTTGCGTATAGATTACGACGAATCCGGAGAGTATTTCTTCGACGAATCGCAGCAAGACTTCGAGCAAGGCAAGTTACACCTTTGACCATGTTGATCCCAGTAATTTAAATTATTTATGTTGTTTTTAAATTATTATGCATGCGTACTTTTATTCAAACTAATTCAAAATGTGATTTAAACTTTAGTTATGCCGAATTCCTTTGTGTATGGCCAATCTTGAAATTGAATAAACATACCTTGTCACCATAGATGAAAACCTAGTTGGTACAATAGTATTGACTAGAACATTTTATAGAATTGCTTAGCCATGCTTAGATTAATCTAGGTGGGAAGAATGGTTTCACACAAAATGTTGGTTTATAAAATTTATTCTTGACTTTGGTGAGTCAAGAAGGTCTATGAAATTTTGATTAAATAAAATGTTCAAACCTGTTTTAGACTTAGGCATTGGTATGGTGGTGGGTGCTTGCTGGCATGCGTCGTAGTTTGTTGACTCGATGTTGACTGCCAGGCACAAGGGGTAAGCGGGTAGGCCTAAGTCAAGTTAAGGACCGGTCTGTGAACTACTAGTACAAAGTCACACCGTACTACCACAAGTCTGGTATGGGACAGACCTGGCTAAGTAATTTGTGAAGTTCCATTTTAGTTTCGCTATAGGCTGAATGTGAGCGTGGCGTAGGCCATGAGAAGCCTCACATGGCACAAGAGGGGGCTCCAACATGTGGATTCATGTTGTGGTGAAACCTTAGTGGCGGCGTAGCTAATTTGGTAATGGAACATTGGAACAGCCTTGTCATGATCTCCTCGGCCGCACACCTAAGGAAGTGTGTTAATCCGGTGGCAAAAAGGGAGACATGTCTTGTGGGTAAAGTTGTACACCTCTGCAGAGTAACAAACTATCCTGGATAGCCGTGTCCACGGTCAAGGACATGCTTAGTATGGTTTTTCACGGATTAGACTTTGGTTTTAATAAAATTTGGTTTATGGAAACTTGTGAATCTTTTGGAAAGATGGTCCGGGTGGGATACCCGTGGTTAGGTTGGTGTTAGGTTGTTGCCTGCACTAACGTTATTATTTTGTTAAATCTTGTTTTTATGTTCTGTATCAACTTCAGCTTTTGCACTTACGTTATTGTATTTGTTTCAATAATGCTGTTTATGCAAATAAACCATAATATGCCTTCTTTTGTAACCCCTTATGCATGCATACACTCTGTTATATTTCCCTGGTGTAACTTGCGTAAGCACTTCGTGTGCTTACCTTGGGAGTACTTTATGTACTCACCTTGCTATAAACATTGTTGCCAGAGGACGACGACGTCAACTATGTTGAGGATTGCGACGAATAGGCCACGTCTTACAGTCAATTCGCCTTGTGGGAAGGCTGAATGGGCTGCCACTATCTTTATGTTTCCGCTGTTATCTTTTCGCTATTTACTTCCATGTTTGGCCATGAAGCCACCTTATTGTAAACTTGGCCTTAAGGCCCGTACTCTCGCTTTTTAATAAAGTTTGGTTATCATGCATGATATGTATCACTGTTCAGTCTGTGTGCACTAGCTTTTCCTGGGATAGTGCGAATAACACAGAGGGTTCTGGAGTTGTTGCTCCGGGTCCCGACAGAGGGTTCTGCAAGCATATTGGTTCGACCACTCTGGTCTTTGACCACACCACCAACGGAATTGGTAGTACCATGATACCAACACCGGTACTTCCGCCCAGCAGTACTACCGCATGAGTTGCAATTTTCTTGGAAAGTGCATATACTTCAATAGAGTTTGCAAAACACAATTACAAATTATAGTATCATGCACACAACGATTAAACATGATTCCCAACAAGCTACAAAATATATTTGCACACTTTTGAAATCATGACATAAGGTATAGGTACATGGACTCAACATATTTGTAAAACATATTCACAAACTTAAGTCACATGCTACAAGGATTATGTATGAGTTTCAACAATTTGCAAAACACATTTGTAAATATAAGCCTCATACCATAAGGAGTAGGAAACATGGACTTCAAATGCTTGCAAAATACATTTGCAATGTATAGTCCCATGTTACAAGGATTCAACGCATGTGCCTCAACTATTTGCAAAACACATTCACAAATATAAGCATCATGCTACAAAGAGCTAGAGCAAGTGAGGTTGAGTTATCAACATATTATGAGACTTAAGCTACTAGACATGACCTCTCTTAATAGTATGGTAAACTTATACTAGCAATCTGGTCTTCCAACCAAACATAAGACCGGTAAAAGATTAGAAGCACATCTTTAGCCCTAACTAGTCATACCTTTGTCTTGAGCAACTTCTTGAAGCTTGATGATGCACATCTTCACTTCAAGTCCAGATCATTGTCTTGCCCATGATACATCCTTTTCTTAATGGCCTTCAACTCATGAAACCATCTTCCATCCTCTATCTTGACTTGATGATCTTCAACACATAAAGTCATTCTAAGTCATCCTCATTTGTGGAACCTAACCTATTCATCCAACTCGTGAAAAATGTTAGTCCATAAATCAATTGTCATCAATTACCAAAACTTCACCATTAACTTATAATGGAGGGACTAGATTCGACAATCTTTTTTTTGGTAATTCATGACAATCTCAACAAATAATGAGATAAAAGATGATTTATAGGTATACAATATGTACACAATAATTGTATACTCTGGGATAAGCTTTCTACGCAATTGACTCATGTGAGTGTTTATCTTTGAGATTAATTGGTTAGCAAAGCTTACTCATCAGTTGTCATTGATCATCTAACCATTAATACATAATGAAGGAACAAGATGATAACCTGATTGCAAATGATTGAGTTTCAATCAATCAAGAGTATATATAAACTACACAAGGTATATATACTCAAAGGATATGTTTGAAAGTAAGGATCCTTAATATGTGGAAAAGGAACATAGAGCAATACTAATGGAAGCATAAAGCATAGGGTGAACTCCCACTAAATGTGTGCGTCTAAGAATGTATAATGAGAGACATATGCATATATTCATCTTAGACTTTTGGTGGAGTTTAATCTATATTTTGGATCCAAGAAATGTATTAAGATATAAGAATATGATGTCAAGTACATACTGTTATTATTTTCACCTTTTATCCAAATGAGATGAAGCAATATCATAATTAATAAATAGGTTAGTCTCACAATTAGATTTATCATTATCACCTAAACCAACTAAATGAAGCTTGAACTTACACCGGTTGCCTTGACACACGCAAGTCCACTTCGGGTTACAGCGTCTTTCTTAGTGATAACCTCATTTCGTGGTCTTCCAAGTGACAACAGACAATGTCCCGTTCTAGTGCCAAGGCAGAGTACCGCGTCGTTGGCAAGTCCTGTTGGCTTCGTCCACTCCTCACCAAACTGCATTGCCCTCTTCAATAGGTCGTAGTTGTTTTTTGTGACAATATCAGTGTGGTCTATCTCTCGACTAATCCTGTCCAGCACTAACAGATAAAACATATCGAGATTGACCTTCAGTTTTTTTGGGAATGCATCACTCTCGATGAGGTCTGCGTTCTTCACATATTGACCACCTAGCAGTACGTCAATGTCTTCACCAAGAGCCTTCCCACAACCATCCATTTTCAAGGAGTTTTGTTCCATCTTAAACGTCCGCCCCACTTGTGATGCTTCGCTATGCATGCATGTGAAGACCAGATGCCAGACAATGCCTCGTTTCCTTCCTGTATTACTTTTCCACTTCGGTGGTGATAATTTGCTTTTTTTGGTGGCTTATGGTTGAAAAGCACTGTAGCTGGCTGAAAAACACTGTATCTGACAGAGGCTTATTTAGCATAATTAAATTAAAAAATTTAAAAATAGAAAAAACATATTAGCCCATCACGTATAATGCAAACAAATACAGAAAAAAAGAACCGGCAAAAAAGCTCAAAAAAAGCCAAAAGTTCAGAAAATGACGAAATTTATGAATAGTGAAAAATAAGCCAGAAGCCAGAAGTTGAAGCTGAAACGAGCGGGGCACGGCTTTGCATGTCACCCTTGTAATATATATCCCTAATGTATCAATGAGTTAGTTAAGTGTATCATTTCTATGAGCCTTTGGTGGCAACAGAAGAATGGCGGTGGTAGCATTTTATGATGGAAAGCATAGCACAGTAGAAAGGAAGTCTGTTTCCCTGACTTTACAGTGCAAAAATATTGAAAACAGGGTATTGTGTGTCCAAGACAAAACCCACCTGTTTCACTGAAACCACCGCCTGTTCACCGGTTTTCCAAAAAGTGGCTAGTTCACTGGTTTTTTGCCGGTCCGGTCTCGTGGGCTAGTGATGATCGAAGGAGCGTAGTCAAGAAGCCGTGGTTGAGGCTGGGGCGTCCGAATAATGGCTAAGGAAATGAGTTGGCTGAGTCTTTCGGGTAGTGTGCGGTGTGCACAAGTCATGGAGTCATAGCTGGTAAAATCGGATCACAGTGTCTATTTATATCTTTGTAATTAGTCTGAGAGAAGGATGAATAATAGAGAATAGTGGAAAAAAGATGCAAGTTGAGTTCGTGTCGAAAAATTACTCTACTGTTCATTGTTTTCCTCGTGTAGTATGCATCCATGGGCGAATCGTATGTGTGATTCTTTGGTGTATTTCTAACATTTGGTATCAGAGCTTGGTGTATGCCTAAAAGCATGCCAAGAAGTATGGGGATCGTCGATGCGGTAACGTTAGCATTGGCAAGCGCGCCGATGAAGGAGAGTTCTGCGGTGTCACTTCACTACCCCGTACTCACGAGGAGCAACTATACGACATGGGCAATCAAGATGAAGGTGTACATAAGAGCCCTAGTGATACGGGGAGGGGTCCCGATCTTCTCAGTGAGGAACCGTCGATAGTTGATGCGAAGTAGACGATGTCGCTAGTTGAACACTAGCGCCAATGCACGAACCCTCAACTCTTCGGAATACGCCCAAAACACACCGGATAATTATTCGTCGCAAGACCACAAATGACGAACGCCAAGTCCCCAATTCCCAATGTCGGGGTCTGGGACTATGTCGGGGTGGCCGCCGCGCAGGTCGAGCTCTAGAAGTCCCTTTACAGGGGGGAGCCTCGGCCAATTCCTGGACGAGGTCCCCCGACGCGACGAAGGTGGCGCTGGGGCCTCCGAAGGCGCCGAGGACTCGCAGGTGCGGCGTGGAGATAGCTAGGTGTAGGCGTGCGTTGTGATGTCCGCCCCTTCTTTGTGGATAAAGCACGTACTTGTTCTACGAACTGACTATTTGACCTGTGCCCCGGGCAGCTTCCTTGCTGGGGACGACTGCTTGCATCCGACCTTGCAACCCGGCGGCGCCTTCGACGCTGGCAAAGGGCCGAGGAGTCGCTGAACTTTTGGGCGGGCCGATCCTCTTCGGGCGAGATCCCGACCTTAGCGCGCGTTAAAGATGAGCCCACCGAATAGTGACTTACAGCGCCAGCCTTGCTGGTGGGCCTTTGTACTTGTAAGCTTTTCGCAATATATATATCTGCTGGCAGTTAGGATCTGCGCCAAGCGCTGTACGCCGGGTGGTCATGCTGTGCTGGGGCAAAATCTCCACCTTCGACGCGTGCCGCTGACAGTAGTTGCACGTAGACTGGTGCACGCGGAGGCGGACCTCGACGCTACGACGTGTTTAGAGTCCGTGGACTGGCGTGTCCGAAAGCGTACCTCCGCACGACGGCTTGCTTAGAGTCCGTAGACTGGCGCGCGCGAAGGCGGACCTCCGCACGACGACTTGTTTAAAGTCCGTAGACTGGCGCGTGCGAAGGCGGACCTCCGCACGACGACCTGTTTAAAGTCTCGTGGACTGGCGCGTGCGAAGGCGGACCTCCGCACGACGACTTGTTTAAAGTCTCGTGGACTGGCGCGTGCGAAGGCGGACCTCCGCACGACGACTTGTTTAAAGTCCGTACACTGGCGCGTGCGAAGGCGGACCTCCGCACGACGACCTGTTGAAAGTCTCGTGGACTGGCGCGTGCGAAGGCGGACCTCCGCACGACGACTTGTTTAAAGTCCGTAGACTGGCGCGTGCGAAGGCGGACCTCCGCACGACGACTTGTTTAAAGTCTCGTGGACTGGTGTGCGCGAAGGCGAACCTCCGCCTCCCACCCCGAGGGGGGGCAGCATCTGGTGTACCCTGTGCTCCATGTGCACCCCGAGGCGGGGCCAGCCTCTGGCACGCTACGCCGGTGCTTCTTGGAGCTCTCGGAGTTGGCGTCCATAATACACCCTGTGTGCACCCCGTGTGATGCGCGAAGGCGACCCTTTACGCGCTGAAGAGGTGCGCGATTGCTGGCCACGAAGGTTCGCGCTGCGCTTGCGCGTCGCTAAACGCACGATAGCCTTCGCAGCTTATTTACACTCCGGGGAGTATGCGCACGGACGACGTCCGTGGCATGCGCGGGGTTTGCGCCTTGTTTATACTCAGTAGAGTGCGCAGGGAGAACATCCGCGTCTTGTTTATACTCCGGAGAGTACGCGCAGGGACAAGGTCCCTGGCGTGCGCGGGGTTCGCGTCTTGTTTATACTCAGTAGAGTGCGCAGGGAGAACATCCGCGTCTTATTTATACTCCGTAGAGTGCGTGGGGTCGACATCCACGTCATTTTTATACTCCGAAGAGTACGCACAAGGACGAAGTCCCTGGCGTGCGCGGGGTTCGCGTCTTGTTTATACTCAGCAGAGTGCGCAGGGAGAACATCCGCGTCTTATTTATACTCCGTAGAGTACGCGCAGGGACAAGGTCCCTGGCGTGCGCGGGGTTCGCGTCTTGTTTATACTCAGTAGAGTGTGCACGGAGAACATCCGCGTCTTATTTATACTCCGTAGAGTGCGTGGGGTCGACATCCACATCATTTTTATACTCCGAAGAGTACGCACAAGGATGAAGTCCCTGGCGTGCGCGGGGTTCGCGTCTTGTTTATACTCAGTAGAGTGCGCAGGGAGAACATCCGCGTCTTATTTATACTCCGTAGAGTGCGTGCAGAGGCGTCCCCCCACACGTCTTTGTTTATACTCATGCCCGTGTCTTTGACGGAGAGTGC
Organism: Dendrocalamus latiflorus; assembly: GCA_017311315.1. Taxonomy (NCBI): domain Eukaryota; kingdom Viridiplantae; phylum Streptophyta; class Magnoliopsida; order Poales; family Poaceae; genus Dendrocalamus; species Dendrocalamus latiflorus. The sequence goes on from CM029615.1 coordinate 23,281,450, forward strand.
ACACGCGACCGTGCGTCTTCGTTTATACTCATGCCCGTGTCTTTGACGGAGAGTGCACACGCGAACGTACGTCTTCATTTATACTCATGCCCGTGTCTTTGACGGAGAGTGCACACGCGAACGTGCGTCTTTGGTTTATACTCATGCCCGTACCCCTGGCTACGAAGAGTGCACACGCGAACGTGCGTCTTTGGTTTATACTCATGCCCGTACCCCTGGCTACGGAGAGTGCACACGCGAACGTGCGTCTTTGGTTTATACTGCGGGAGCACACGCGTAGGCAAGGCCTCCGCGTGTGCTCACCGCGTATTTCCGCACAGCGGTAATATGTTGGCGACAAACGGAACTTTATTATATTCCCGTTTGCGCGGGTAAGCAATTACATACGACCGGGGGGGGTACTAACCGTTTGTGCTCAGCGCGGCCGGAGCCTCTAGTAGATTCGCTATCGGCAGGGCTTGCGGAGTCGCCCCCGGATGGCGCCGTGGGCCCTCGCACGGCGGCGCCGATCCTAGGTGTGCCGCTGCCCGCCGCGGCGGGGACATCTGGTGCCGTGCTCGATGCGCCGGGCCATGTCCTGATCGCCACGAACGGTAATGATGGCCCGGGGCCCCGGGAGCTTCATGCATAGATAGCCGTGATGCGGTACCGCCCCGAAGGAGTTGAGGACTGGACGTCCCAGTATGGCATTGTAAGGGTATGGGAGATCGACGACGTCGAATATGGCATCTTCGACCCTTACATTGTCACCCTGGCCGAAGGAGACCTGAAGGCATATTTGGCCGAGCGCCCGTAGAGGTTGTCCTCCGAAGCCTTGCAGCGGGACTCCCGATGGGCTGAGGCGGCTCCGGGTGATCCCCATCTGGTCGAAGGCTGCTGCAAACAAAATGTTCGCGGAGCTGCCGCCGTCGACTAGGGCACGTCCCACGTCGCATCCCGCTATTACGGCCCGAACGACCAGGGGGTCCTGGTGAGGAAGCTCCACGCCTTCGGCATCGGCGGGGGTGAATGTAACCTCATGCTGTGCCCAGTCCGACGGTGTCTGTGCTGTATATGCCGCCACGTGGTGTAACCTTCGTACGTACGCCTTCCGCTGCCGTGCCGAGGCAAAGTCCAACGAGGAGCCTCCGGAGATGACGTTGATAACCCTGCGGTGGCTAGCCTCCGGAGCCTGCAGCTGCAGAAAGCCCTCCTGGGGCTGCTGCACGTGGGCCTGAATCCGCAGCGGACCCTCATGGGGCTGCGTCCCTTGTGCCTAAATGTGCCCGGGCGCTTCGTATGGGTGTTGTACGTGGGCCACCATGGGCGAGCATGCTTCCGGGTTCCTGTCCCTGGTGACGCTGTCGCGGAGCGCCGCGATGGAGGTGCACGTGCGGGTGTCGTGGTTGCCACGACCGTGGACTGCGCACCACAACCCCTGGTGTTGGTCGTCGTAATCTCCACGGCCTTTGTCGTCGCGGCCCCGGCCCCGGCCGCGCCCCCGGCCTCGGCGTCCCCGACCGCCCCGGCCCGCGGGAGCGCCTTCGTCGGAACCGCCTTCGATGTCGAGGACGTACCAGCCTCGCCGCGACTTCTGCTGGCCACGCTTGGGCCTATCGGATGACTCCTTGTGCGGGGCGTCCCTGCGGTCGGACGCATTCCTGGACGACTCCTACTTACGTTTTCCCTTCGAAGAACCGTCCTTCGGCGGATCTTTGACTTTTGCCGAGGCACCGGCCTGGTTGGTGTCAGAGTCGTCACCTTGCCTTCGCCACGCGTCCTCTTCCGCCCTGGCGTATTCCTCCATTTTGTCGAAGAGCTTTGTCACTGTCTTAATTGGCTTCCGTGCGTTGTACTCGGCCATCGGGCCCGGGCGAAGACCCTGTATGGCTGCATTGACAACGGTGGTTTCATTAACATCTTTGACTTGACAACGTATCTTCGCGAAGCGTTTGAAGTAGTCCCGGAGCTTCTCTGAAGGTTTCTGCTTTACGGCGAAGAGCTGGTCCGCGTCGACCCGCTCGACATAATTTCCTTGAAAGTTGTTGTGAAGACGGTCGCGGATCTGCTCCCACGCGTAGATGGAGTTCGGCTCTATGGTAAAAAACCAGGAGAGCACCACTCCTTGCAGCGCGAGGGGGAGTCCCTTCGCTTTTGTGGTGTCATCTCCGCCCGCGGCCTCGATTGCGGTTTCGTATACGCGCACGAACTCGCAGGGGTCTGTGTCGCCTTTGTAGGGCTCGACAACCCTGGGGAACTTGAAGTCTTCGGGCCACGCCGCTTGCTGTAGTCCTGCCGAAAGCGGGGACTCCGGATCGACGCGCCGTAGCGGGACGCGGCTGGATGTGGGGGCGTCGCGGCTGTCCGCCCTTTCCGGCGTGGGCGCTGGCGCGACTGTCGGCGCGGCCTGCTAGCTCCGAGCCTCTTGTATGTCTCGGACAGCCCCGCGAAGATCCCCCAGCTCCTGCTGGAACGCTCTGAGGGCCGCCAGCAGGGCGCTTTCCACCGCCTGTGCGGGCGGAGCCGCCGGCACGCCCAACGGACGGACTGGCGCGGGCACTACCGCGTCACGAGCTCCCGAGCTGCCGGTTGCTCCGTTGTGGCTACCTCCAACTGTCCGGTCCGCGCTACCGGCGAGCGTCGCGGCGAAGGCGGTGAGGTTGGTTGCTGTCGCGTCGGCGGGGTTGGTCGCCGCAGTGCCGGTGACGTGGTTGGTCGTCGCGGCACCGGTGGCGAGGTCGGCTGCCGCGGCACCGGTGGCGGGGTCGGCTGCCGCAGCGCCGGTGGCGGGGTCGGCTGCCGCAGCGCCGGTGGCGGGGTCGGTCGCCGCAGCGCCGGTGACGTGGTTGGTTGTCACAGCGCTGGTGGCGAGGTCGGCTGCCGCAGCGCCGGTGGCGGGTCGGCTGCCGCAGTGCGATCGTCAACGTCCTCGACCGCCGCGCCCACGGCAGCCGATGCCGAAGCCCTGGTACTCGCGCGACGCTCCGCCCCAACCGTCTTCTTCCCCTTCGCCGCCGCCGACGAAGCTTTTTTCAGTGCCATCCTCCTCCGAACTTCAGGCTTGCTCCTATCCTCCCCACGGACGGTGCCAACTGTTGTGGTTACAGACCAAACAGAGAGAGAGATGGTAGTGGAGAGTGAGTAATGGTCTTGTTCCTCCCCATGGCCTGTATTCGGTATATATATACATGGGGGGTGTTTTTACAGTTGTATCCTTACATTTGAGTATCCCCTCCAGGGGCACTTATGTCATTACACATGGCCTATTCCGGACCTTATACCCCTCTACCAGGCCTGCTGGGTTTAGGTGGGGGCCTCCCCCACAACAAGGACCATATAAAGTAACCAAGTCCCATGAAGTATTATGTTATCCGATCGATATAGAATGGAGCACTATAAGTTCTGATGTCCAGCGATACTTAATTGACTGTTGTGACGCATTACTTTGGTGTGAATTTTTATTGAGAGAGGGCTTATGATGTTTAGCCTTACGATCAAGGGGGAGAATGTTAGGTTTTTGATCTAAGGCCAAACGGCCAAGACGAGGGAGACATGGGGAAACCCACGTCTGGTTTTTCAGCACCCTGATCGGGGGTGCCTAACCAACTTGTGGTTACGGTCCCCCGTTGCAACAGCGCCACATAAGAGAAGGAGTTCCGGCCTCTCCCGTGAGACGTCGTTCCCGTGAGAGTCACAAAAACTCCGAACAAACCCTAAAGAACCGATCTAATACGCGCTGCTAGCAACGGGAAGGTCGCCGCCGCCACTGCAGGACCTAGAAGGCAACGACCTCTGCACATCGCCGGCATCGACTCCCTGTACCCCGGCGACCCCGACTACTGCCTCACGCTTGCATCACGCAGACGTGTCTTCGCTCATGGCGTTCATCGGCGACCGTAAGTCTCACGACTCCCCCCCCCCCTCTCAAACCCTAGGTGTTCTAGTGCTCTAGACTAGTGGCTTTATATGATGACATGCATAAGGTTTAGGCCCTTACAGAATTAACTAATCATTTTCTTAACCCCGAAGAAAACACGAGCGAGGTTCCTCATCTGCAACTTGTTTGGGACGTGAAGAACCACACTCATGTCTGAAGCGAGAGACATGTCAAACATGGTAAATTATTTATAACTAGTTATAATCGGTTACTACGTCCAGTCCTAAACAATGTTTTTTTAATTTTGCGAGGCCAAAATAATGTTTTAGGAAACTGATGTTGTTTAATTTGCAAATACTTGTACTTCTGTCATTTAACCGCTAGGCGGCAACTGATCCTGTTTTATGTAATATTTTTTTAAAAAAACTAAATTTAATCTCTCGCGAACAATCTATAACCTAAAAATAGAGAATATATATGTGAACCATATATGACACCATCCATTTAACTGAGCGTAAATAAATATATGGACTGATAATCTTTTTGTGGATTGATAACCTTTGACACTTCAGCGTATGTATCCATCATAAACACCGGCACAATATTTTGAGCACTTGTCGCAGAAGTGATACATACTGCATCCTGGGAAAATGAGTAATATGTAGACTGTGTGGTACAACATGATGCACAAGGATGGACATATGCTAGATAGTACCGCTGATAAAAGATGCGTAGATATTTCGTGCCTACTTGCAGAACTCGTATTTTCATGTTGTTGGATGCCTTGGTACATGAAGAATTAAATGCGAAAAGACGATGGGATTTGACATTGCAAATTAAAATAGACTTTAAATAAAGCTGGGAATAACATGGTGCACAGGGTTTGGTTACACGCATAAGAAAAAGTATCATGCACGATGCAATAAACCAAAATACTCCTATGATACATATACGCCTTTTTGGAATGGAAATAAATTCGAAGCGGCCCAACCTATTGCGTGGACCGGGGCCATTTTCTCTTCCTTGCGAGCTCGGCGTTGAACTCCTTAGTGGGCTCTTTGGCATCGGCCGCTCTTTCCCTCTTTTCCTCGCGCTCCCTCTCACGAGGTTCGCGCTCCCTACGCGTGCATGCTTCAAGATGAGCTTTCATCTCCTGACATATACGCTCAATTTGCTCGTTGTTGCGGTGCTCCTCCTCCCAAATCTCGTAGACCCTTTTGATGTTCCACTCCTCATAATTGAGAGTCCACTAGTCATGTAGGTGGATTTCTAGGTCGATCCACTTGCGGTAGGCACATAGTGGTTCTAGGCTCTACAGGTACACGGGAGATGTTATTAGTATGTACTTTGAAAGAGAAATAGTATGGGAACACACTATAACTGGTTCTTATTAGCTGCTGATAGTTGCTCATGTCCCAACGGTAGTCAGGATAGTCAGAGGAGCAGTTCGCGCAAGCCCAGTAATGCATGCCCATATTGAACTACTGCTTAGACTTGAAGAACTTACATGGATCCCTGCACCAACAGAGGGGTAGCGTGATACGGGGTGCCCAATCTTCACGATGTAGGATCAATGATAACTTTGGATCCGTGTAACTTGACAAACCGATGACGTCAACCACTGTTTCAATATAGCAACCTATGACAAAAGAATTCGCCCAACAACATGCTTCGATCCTTATCTACTTGGCCATGCAAAAGTAGACGTGATGTTCTTCCTGCAAGATATAAGAAATCACAAGAACAACGGAGTAAGAACGCTCAATTCTCCTCTAGGTTGTATATGTATATCAAACCATAGGAAGAACAATTATACAACTCTTTTTTAAAATAATAGATTAATTCATGATGATGGTCTATCATTCACAAGAAAATGTGTGGCTATTTATCACGTAGTCCCACGTAGCTTGGCCTAGGGCCGACTCAATTCTGGTTTTGGCAAAGAGGCCGGAACGGACTCAATAAAAAATTTTAAAACGTACAACTGATATGATTTAGCTCCAGAAAGCACACAGGCCCCACGACGCTTGGCGTCTCCTGCGTAGAGATGTATGCACCTCCTTTTCTCCATGCGGAACGTCGTCCACCGTTGTGACCCTTAGTAGGGCCCGCTGCTTCTTGATAGAACTCCTCCACTCCTGCGTCAGCACCATCCAAACATCAAGAAAGAGAGGAAAGGGGTTAGATGGAGGATGAACAAAGTACTGGTGCCGATGTAGGAGAGGAGGCAGCAGTGTCACTGTTGTGTCACGACGGTGACACTGTACAAAGCACTTTTATGATAAGAGTGCCTTGTGCAATGAACTGTGGTGTTACAACTAGATGCGGAGGAGCTCGGGGGAGGCGACCGATGCTTCCATCGGCGGCTTGGGGGAGCTAGCAGGTGGATTGATTTGGAGTGTGTTTCAGGGTGGCGTGTGGGGAAGGCATATATAAAGGCATTTGGGTAGCGGAACTAAGAGGTCGTGATGCTATAGTTTGAATTGAGGGGGTGGCAATATCGGGCGGTAAAATATCACAGACAGTTTTTAATATAAATAGTCTATGATGAAGTAATATCACAGATGGTTTTTAATACAAACCATCTATAATGTATCACAGACGGTTTAAATAAAAAATCGTCTATGATATTTGGTAATATCATAGACAGTTTTTGTTAATAACTGTCTGTGATACTTTATAGACGGTTTTCACCATGAACTGTTTATGATATTTTCTCTTTATAGACAGTTTGTATTAAAACTGACTGTGATTATACTTAATACTGAGGGTTTTGGTTAACCATCTGTGATGATGTGTCTAATATAGCTTATTTTGTAGTAGTGAGTTGTCGGTTACGCATGCACCGAAACAACACCGCTACTACTACAATACTTCTCACAAACAGCAATACTTCTCCCTCACGAACTACTTTCTTCTCTAACTAAAATTTTATACGGGCGCTACTTATACTATTATAAATTAACAAGATTTCGATTTACTACTTCTTTCTCTAACTAAAACTTTCTACGGGTGCTATTTATAATATTATAAATTAATAAGATTCTGATTTACTACTTCTTTCTCTAACTAAAATTTTCTACGGGTGTTACTTATATATAAATTAACAAGATTCTGATTTACAACTTTTTTTCTCTAACTACAATTTTCTACGGGTGCTACTTATACTACTTTATTTACACTAAAGGAACAATTTACTTAGTACTAAGAAATACACTAGATGATAAAACATTACCTCACAGACGAATCTTTCCCCCACTTCTTCTCCTTCTCCCTCCCCCCTCTCCTCCTCTTCTTCTTCTCCCTCTCCTCTTTTCCCTTTCTTTCCTCTCCTCTCCTCTCTTTCATTCTTTCTTCCTTTCGCTCGGCCAGGAGCGTGATTGCCGCGTCATTTATATAAACCATCCAGTCGCCTAACTGTTGGGTGACTACATTAATGCTACCCAATGGTTGGGTGACTGCATTAATGTTGCCCAATGGTTGTGTGACAGGTGCCAGTCATCCAACTGTTCGGCGACAGGAGGTAGATTTCGCAAAAAATAAAATTACAGGTATAATTTTGTATTTTCGAATAAAAAATAGATTATTTAAAAAATTCTAAGTTATCTTTAACTACCTATAATCAATTCTATGCCCAGTCCTAAACATTGTTTTTTTAATTTTGCAAGGCCTAAATAATGTTTTAGGAATCCGATGTTGTTCAATTTGCAAATACTTGTACTTTTGTTTTTTTCTAACGTAGAAAAATGCCCATGTGAATTCCTTATTGGAGGTGGTATATATTGGACAGATGGACATATGGTTAATATGGGTAAACCATATGAAAAATTAGAGCATTACTCTTTGGTTGTTCTATGTGTGTGAAGCAATTAAACAAGTAATTTGCACTACTACAGAAAAGTTCATCACAGACGGATCAAAAACGTCATCACAGATGGCTTTGTGAGCCATCTAAGTTTATAGGTCAGTAATGATATGAGGTCACCACAGACGACTTTTGAACCGTCTGTGACGCAAACTATCACAGACGATCTCAACAACAAACTGTCTCTGATAGTGGACTATCACAGATGGTTTTTTAGTAGAAACCGTTTGTGATATCTGATGTATCACAGATGGTTACGAGTTAAAAACCATCTGTGATATTCTTTTCTATTCCTAAATCTATTTCTATTTATTGGCTAGCCTCAGGGAATGCTAGCTATACCCTCTGAAACAAGCAGATCAGCACAGTATACATTCTATTCATATTCATTCATTTCAGAAACAAGCACATCTATTTCACAAATCAATTAACTAAAATGATATAAATTATCCATCCATGAACAAATTAAGCTCAATCTTTTCCCAATTAAATTTATTCTACATTGTGGAACTTCTCATCTTTTATGACTTTAGACATCAAGAAGTACATACACTATCCTCGAATTTGTTTGAGGTTAGCTTGTTCTAATAGAGTTATAGCAATGGACGCAACCTATCGATAGGAATATCAATGCCATGCATACATGTATAAATTGATAAGTATGAAATAATTATTGCAAGATTGACAAACCTAAGTATCATTAGATTTCGTGGAATCGAGGAGTAGTTGCATGTTATGGCAAATATAGAATCCACAAGTGTTACTTGGTAGATACTGGTGGCACTGTAAAAATCGAATTGTTAGTTCGAGAGGCATTACTATGAAGTGTAATATATGATTAATGTGTACTAGCGAATACCGAAAAATCTAGATCATGTCGCAGGGCGCTCCGTTGGATTTCTATACCTCTGCAATGTACATGGTGAATGACCTACGTGATTTCAAAAGAGCCTTAGTCATTAGGAAGGAAGAAAATACTACAATAGAGTTATATATGGAGGAAGTGTGTTTACCTGTCGATTAATTATTGGACAACTGTGTAATTTGTTTGTTCTTCTTTAGGAAATCAAGGTATATCACCCTATTCCATTTTGGTATAATTACAATCAGAATCCAGTGGAACCTATACAGGTATGTCGTTATGGTCATTAAATCTAAGTTCGTATTACTTATAAAGTACAAATCAACAAATATAGCTGCTAATGTAGCACTTACCCCTGGTTGTAGGGCATAAGTATGAATACCTTAGTGCGATGAGACACCAATGTCGTTGTCATGTAAATCTTGATGAAGCACACATCCTCCTTGATGATATCCATGGAGACCAAGCATGGGTTGAGGAAACCAACTGGTGATTTCGTTAATCTGGCTTCAATCATCATGTATATACATACAAAAACAATGAGTTATATATGATATTTATTGGTATTACATGAACGTAGACTGTGATTGTACATACTTACAATATCCAGCATCGAATGAGTGATGTGTTAAGGGCGTCAAGTGTGAAGAGAAAGAATAAATCCTCGAAGGTCACCGTGAAGAGACAGTCATGAATTTCGTGCTGAAGATGATGCAGCCTGAACTTGACGGTGACACCCGAGCGCCATTGTCCCTCTAGCTTGTTGGCCTGTTCCATGTACCATACATGCAATGTCTAGCAAGCCAATCCTAGGGTTAGGAGGCCCTCTATCAGGATGACCAATGGCTCCTCTAGCACGAATTTCTAGGCCAACAGCAAGTAGGGGATATCATCATTAGTCTTCTTCGGTTTGCTCTTACCGCCTTGGCTATAGGTCAATTTCACAGTAGTTGACCAGGCATGAGATGTAGGTACATCGTGCCCTTGTCGCTTTGGTGTAGGTAGCTCCAACCACTGTGGACTTGGCACCGATGCAGGTAGCTCCGGTGCAGATAGCCCCTGTGGGCTTGGCATCGATGCAGGTAGCTCTCGTGCGGATAGCCCCATGGACTTAGCACCGTTGTAGGTAGCCCTGGTGTTGATAGCCCTGGTGGGCTTGACACCGGTGCAGATAGCTCTTGTAGACTTGGCATCGATGTAGGAGCCTCCAGGCAGATGTCTCTCTTGGGCCACGGAATGACTGTTCCAATGGTTTGCCCTAGAGTTACAACCTCATCACTTGGGGGCATCTGCAGTGGGACAACCTCGAAATTAGCATGAACACTATCCACATTCACTTTTACGAAACCTAGAGCTAGTGTTACACTGTGCACTAAGGCCCCTGGACCAGATGGATATGCCTAGCCCCAAGCAACGCACAGGGCAACGGAGGCATATCTCACTTGGAACTTGCACTTCGTAGCCACCTACATAACGATACAAAATAAGCTGCTCCAATAGGCCTATCAGTGGATCAAGCATTCCAGAGATAATAATTATTAGGATGTCATCGACAAGAAATCTATGGTCACTTTCCGAGGTAGGGTTGGATGCGCAACTACTTCGATAGCTGGGGGGCTGGCTAGCACAGGAGCAGTGGCGGCTTGCTACTGATTTTCCCTATATATTTGCATCTCATCTTTGATATAATCAGCAATCTCCCCTCTAAGCGATGCCTTAATCTCCTCTCGTAACCATTTCTCACACTCGGCGTTAGCTCTCTTTTTACTCTGGTATGCTTCGAAGTCCTCTAAGAAACCATGTTTCCATGGAACATAAAGACCGAGGCCTCTCGTGTGACCTGGGTGCTCCTTGTTTCCCAGAGCCACAAAGAGTATATCTCTCTCCCTGACTGCCTAGAATGATCCTTGGAAAGATTGTACACTCAACGCTTTCTGCAAGAGCCTGACATATCGATTCACTTCCAATGAAGTTATAGAGTAATTACAAACTAGGTAGTTCGATATCTTACTAGGTGGTGGGACATTTCCTCATCTATGGTGTTTCGAAAGGAGATGGCTCTCGACGACATAGTAGATGACCTCGCTCTTATCTAGTTTTGGGCGCACTCATCAGGAATATTGGCAAATGGCGGGGATGTGTCCCACAAGATTGCCTCCTTCCTCCATTGTGGGATTTTACCCATATACCTAGTTGTGCTAAGTCTATGGGGGTGCATGTTTTTTTCCTAGAGGGTCCTGTGCGCCACACTTTCACTTCTAAAATTACCTATCATCTTTATCACCACAAACTCTTACCAATGCGGTTCCAATAATGGATACTTGTGGATGGGCGTCAGATTCTTCTCCACGCATTGCTTGACAAGTAGCCTCTTGAAGTTCTTCCACGCTTTGCATGCCGCTAGCAACATATGTCATTGCAAGATAGCAAAACATATATCATCAGCTCTTCTTTTTGAACTTCGGTCATGGTCTTCCATGAATTAAATGTGATCTCAATCCGTTCTCGTGCAACTATTCCAACCATTCTCTGGAATGTGGACATTGCTTGGTGAGGATTAAGAGGCACCCTAGACTCATCGACATCCGTGATGGTAAATCGGCCCTCAAGCCTTTTCAATAGTCATCTTCCATGGCGCTTGGATTTTTCAGAGGACGATGCACCACACGCATCCGACGACGACGATGCAGAATGAGTGGATGACATCTTCGAAAGATAATAAAAGTAACTAAGCCTAATTTAATGCTAAATCAAGACTATGTAGGGCCAATTCTTGAGTATTTTGAAACAACAATTAATTAATATGTAATTACAATTGAGCTGACTAGCAGTAAGAAAATTATAGTTTGCATGCCTAAGACATGAAAATGACATGAATTCTAAGAATTATCTCTCAACTATCATAGATGGTTTTTAGTTGAAACCGTCTGTGATACATCATATATCACAAACAATTTCAACTAAAAACCATCTGTGATAATCCACTATCACAGACAGTTGTGAGTTAACAACCGTCTGTGATAATCTTTTCTATTTTTAAATCTATTTCTGTTTATTGGCTAACCTTAGGAAATGCTAGCCATGCCTTCTAAAACAAGCAGATCAACATAATATACATTTAATTCACATTGATTCATTTTACAAATAAGAACATCCATTTAACAAATCTATTAACTAAAATGAAGTAAATTATCCATTCATGAACAAATACACACATGTACAATTAAGCTTAATCTTATCCTAGTGAAATTCATTCTACATTATGGAACTCCCCATCTTCTTTTATGACTCTAGACAACAAGAAGTATGCACACTTTTCTTGAATTTGTTTGTGGTCGGCTTGTTCCAACAGTGTTGTATCGATGGGCGCAACCTGTCAGTAGGAAAATCAATATCGTGCATACATATATAAATTGATAAGTATGGAATAAGTATTGCAATATTGACAAACCTGAGGATCTTTGGTCTTCACGGAATCGAGGAGTAGTTGTATGTTGTGGCAAACGTAGAATCCATATGTGTTGCCCAGTGGCTGCTGGTGGCATTGTAAAATTAGAATTTGTTAGCTCAATAGGCATTGCTACGAAGTGTTATATAGGATTAATGTATACTAGAGAATACCGGGAAATCTAGATCATGTCGTAGGGCGTTGCAACGTACTTCTGCAACGTACGTGGTCAATGACCTACGTGATTCCAAAAAGTTAGCCTTAGTCATTGGAAAGGAAGGAAAGACTACAATAGAGTTATCTATGGAGGAAAAGTGATTACCTGTCGATTAATTGTGTAACAACTGTGTAGTCGGTTTTGTTCTTCTTTAGGAAATCAATGTATATTACCCTATTCTATTTTGGTATAATTACAATTAGAATTCAGTGGAACCTACATAGGTATATCGTCATGGTCAATAAACCTAAGTTTGGGTTGCTTATAAAGTACAAATCAACAAGTACAACCACTAGTGTAGCACTTACCCCTTGGTGTAGGCATAAGTATGAATTTCTTGTTGCATTGAGCCACCAATGCCTTCGTCATATAATTCTCGACGAAGAATGCATCTTCCTCAATGATATCCATGGCAACCAAGCGTGGGTGGAGGAAACCAACTAATGATTTTGTTAATCTGGCTTCAATCACCATGAATATATATATACACACACACACACACACAAAAGTAATGAGTTATATATGACATTTTATCAGTATTACATTAACATAGACCGTGATTGTACACACTTACAGTATCCAGCATCGAATGAGTGAGGCGTGGGGGGTGTCGAGTGTGAAGATATCGAATAAGTCCTTAAAGGTCACTGTGAAGACACAGTCATGAATATCATGGTGAAGATGATGCAGCCTGAACTTGACGGTGACACCCGAGCACCATTGTCTCTCCGACTTGTTGGTCTGTTCCATGTAGTATGTATGCAATCTCTGGCAAGTTATTCCTACGGTTAGGAGGTGCTCTATCAGAATGACCAATGGCTAGCCTAGCATGAATTTTTGAGCCAAAGGCAAGTAGGGGATATCATTATCGGTCTTCTTCAGTTTGCTCTTGCTGCCTCGGTTGTAGATCCACTTCACGGTAGTCAATCGGGCACGAGATGTAGATGCATCATGCCCTTGCTGCACTAGTGTAGGAAGCTCTGGTATGGGTAGCCCTGTGGACTTAGCACCGGTGCAGGTAGCTTTGGTGCGAATAGCCCCTATAGACGTGGCATCGGTGCAGGTAGCTTTGGTGCGAATAGCACCTATGGACTTGGCACCAGTGCAGATAGCTCCTATGGACTTGACATCGGTGAAGATAGTACTCGTGGACTTGGCACTGGTGCAGATAGCTCTAGTGGACTTGGCACCAGTGCAAGAGTCTCCAGGCAGATGTCCTTCTTGAGCCACTGGATGAATGTTCTAATAGCTTGCCCTAGAGTCATGACCTTGTCGTTTAGGGGCATCTGCAGCAGGGCAACCTCGAAATTAGCATGAACACCATTTGCATTCACTTTTATGAAACCTAGTGCTAGAGTTACACCATGCACTAACGCCCTAAGCCCGGATGGATACGCCTGGCCCCAAGCAGTGCACATGGCAATGGAGGCATATCTCACTTGGAGCTTGCACTTCGTAGCCACCTACATAATGATATAAATTTAGCAACTCCAATAGCCTAATAGTGGATCGAGTATTGTAGAGATAAAAATTATTACCAGGATGTCATCGATAGGAAATTGCTGGTTGCTTTTTGAGGTACGGTTGGACGTGCAGCTACTCGACGATTGGGGAGGCTGCCTAGCACAGGAGTGGTAGGGGCTTCCTGTTGATTTGAAGGGATGCCATACCATTCCATCTGATCTCTGACATATCTTTGCATCTCATCTATAAGGGATGCCATAATGTTCCCTCATAGCCATGCCTCGCGCTCGGCTTTGCTCTCTTTCTACTCCGGTACGTTTCGGAGTCCTCTGAGTATATCTCTCTCCTGAGAGCTTGTTATGAGCCTTCAGAAGATTCTACATTTAGCGATTCCTGTAAGAGCTCGACATGTCATTTCACTTCCTATTAAGTTATGGAGTAATTACAAACTAGGTAGTTCAATATCTTACCAGGCAGTGGGACACTTCCTTGTCTACGGGATCTTGAAAGGAGATGGTCACCAACGACATGGTAGATGACATTGCTCTTATCTAGTTTTGGGCGTGCTCATCAGGGATCCTAGCAAATTGCGGGGAGGTGTCCCACAGGATTGCCACACCATTATATTGCAGAATTTTACCCACATACCCAGTGGTGCTGAGCCTGTGGGGGTGCGTGTTTTTTGCTTGATGGGCCATGTGGGCCACACTTTTACTCCAAAAATTATATGTCGTCTTCATCGCCACAAACTCTTGCCATTGTAGTTCCAGGAATGGATACTTGTGGAAGGGCGTCAGATCCTTCTCCACGTATTGCTTGACAAGCAGGCTCTCGAAGTTCTTCCACACTTTACACGCCGCTAGTAATGCATGTCATTGCACAGAGGTCTTGTGTTCTTCCGCGATCTCGAACGATCGAAAAACTTCTGTCACCAGCTCACTTTTCTGAAACTTTGGTCACATTCTTCCACAAATCGAACGTGATCTCAATCCATTCCCTACAACTATTCTGACTATTCTCTAGAATGCAGACACTACTCTGCTAGGATTGAGAGGGGTCCTAGGTGCATCAACATCCATGATGGTAAATCGGCCATCGGGCCTTTTCGATAGTCCTCTTCCTTTTCGAGATTTTCCAGAGGACAGTTCATTACACGCATCCAGCAATGATATCAAAGAATGAGTGGACGACATCTTCAAAAGATGATAGAAGTGAGCAATTCTAGTGGTCTTCTTGAGCCAATTCTTGGTCTTCAAAAGATAATGCACAGATTAAGAAGTGTGTTTTTGCTCTCAGGTGAGGAGTTGCATAAGTTCTAAACTTGGCCTTCTTCCACTCTTGTTAATATGTCAATCATCGCAGTGACAATTCCTCAAAAATTCTGCTAGATTGTCTAATTGAATATTACCTCAGTGTAATCTCAATGTTAAGAGCATGCAGAATCAACAGATTTTGGTAGAAATCAGAAATAAGTAATAGATATGAGCTATTGTAGAACCAACATATATTCGGCAAAGCCAAAGGACAGCACTAAGCAATACTGAGAAGGAGACTAAGGACTAGCTATTGACAAAGCTACCGACTACACTGCACAAAAGTATACAACTAGCAAATGTGAATTCAAACTAGCAGAATAATCCTAGATTGTCACTAAGATTTCAATCTTGACAAATTTCCTCATTAAGCAATCAAAACCCCACAATCCATCATGCTATAGTTCTCCCAGTGCTAGCCGACAATCAGATTTCAGAGATAATGAATGGAGAAACTAGCACAGCTAACTAATGCACAATCAAATCTCACAGAGAAATCAAAAACATAAAGTAAACCTCACTGTGCGACTCGAGGAGGCAGCGTGCTCGGGGGAGGCGGTGTGCTCGGGGATAGGGGGAGTGCTCAGGGTAGGTGGCGTGCTCAGGGGAGGAGGAGTGTTCAAGGGAGGCGGCATGCTCGGGTGAGGAGGAGAGCACCAGGCGTGGGGGAGGAGGGCAGCCGGAGTCAGGGGAGGCAACGATGAGCTCCAGGGAGGCAGCATTGGGCTCTGAGGAGGCAGCGTGCTCGGGGAAGGAGGAGGGCACCCGTGATGGCGTTAAGTTGGGGCTCGGGTGTAGCGTTAGTACAGTGGGGAAATCCCCAGAGCGCAACATATATAGGGGAATAATCACAAATGTTTCTAGTTCAGAACCGTCTATTATAGTTATCATCACAAACAGCTCTAAAAAAACCGTCTGTAATAATAAAATATCATAAATGGTTTTAATTTAGAACCATCTGTGATTATAAATATCACAGACAATTTTATTTTAAAACTGTATGTGATGATCCCTACTCACATCCACATATATATCACACATTCTCATATACATAAATACAAATTCACATATATATCACACATTCTCATATACATAAATGCAAATTCTCATATATATATCATACATTCTCATATGCATAAATGCAAATTCACACACACAAACACACACACACACACACACACACATATATATATATCACACATTCTTGTATACATATATGCAAATTCACATATATATCACATATTCTCATACATATATATAAATACAAATGCAGAATATATGACATATAAACATTTCATTCATCATTCCACTAATTTATTTCCTTTAAAAATTAGCCCTTGATGATGATTGATGCGTATGTAGCTAGTTTCATCACATTGTTCTTCTCGACCCTTATGCCGATCCTGAAAGGAGGCAACTTGTCAAATTGATTATATTTTTCCTCATCCACTACATTCTCAACTCCAACAATCCTCCATTTTCCATGAAGAACTATGTGGTGCTTCTTATTGGCCTAGTCGGTTACCAAGAAAACTTAAACAACTTGGATAGCGAGTACAAATGATTTGTCTTTGTATCCAACATGTTTCAGGTCAGTTGTACTGACACCGTACTTGTCGACCTTCACCTGTGGGAAATGGACCCAACAGCACTGAAACAAAGGGATCTTTAAAAACACGTAGTCGAGTCACAAATCTCCTCTATGAACCCATAGTAGAAGTTCCTTAACCTATCGGTACTGAACGTATCTATGTGGACACTGCTGTTCTGGTTAGTGCTCTTTTCATCCTAAGCCTGTGTATAGAATGTGTACCCATTTATGTCATATCCTTGCCATGTCATAACTGTAAATGTTGGCTCTTTTGTTAACCATGTCAGCATATCACTTAATGAGCTCATAACAAGTTGCTCCTTGATCCATTAGTTGAACCGACTGTTGTGTTGTCTCATGATCCAAACATCCGGCCACTCTAGATTCTGTGCTAGTCGATATACGGGGACACTTCAGTCATGTGTTGCAAGACCGTGAAATGGGCTTGAGCATACGCATTCATATATGGAGTGATTACTTTTCTTCCAATAGTCCCGATACCTTTGAGCCTCCCCTCATGGTGAGATTGAGGTACACTTATTGGATTGAACTGAGCCATGTAATCAACATAAAACTTAATGACATCTTCGATTGCATAACATTTGATGATGCTGCTCTCCGGCTGAGATCGATTCCATACATAGGACTTGAGAATTCACATGAACCTCTCAACCGAGTACAGGCTACGTAGGAACATAGGCCCGCACAATTTTATCTCCCACATAATATGAACAATGAGATGGACCATGATATTGAAAAATGATGGAGGGAAATACATCTCAAGATGACATAGAGTCGTTACCACCTCGTCCTACAGAGCATCTAGTTCTCTGGGATTGATGACCTTGTGAGTAATTGTGTTAAAGAAATAACACAACCTCTAATTGTCTCTTGGACCTTGAACGGTAAAATACATCTAATTGCAATAGGGAGCATCTATGTCATCAGCACATGACAATCACAAGGCTTCATAACAATTAACTTCAAATTTTCCATCGAAACAAGTTTTTTCATGTTGACGAAGTAACCAAACGGTGTAAGTACTAGCACAGTTTAGTTCTCTCGGCCTTGAATAGAATGTAACAAGTAGGGGGAAGGTAAGTTCTTCCTTTATCTATCTTTGCCAATACTAACTTCAGCCTAATGTCCATATCAACTAAGTCAAGCCGTGCATTGACACCATCCTTTTTTTTGTCATGAATGTTCAGTAAAAGACCAATCAAGTTGTTATATACATTCTTCTCTACATGCATAACGTCGATGTAGTGCGAACTTTTAGGTACTCCCAATAAGGTAAGTTCCAAAATATTGATCTCTTCTTCTAGACGTTCTTCTTATAGGTCATCGATTTACGTCTCTTTTCGAGCACAACATCTAAATCATTAACCATATCATAGATATCTTTTCTACTTAAATGCCTTGGAGCTAAACTGTTCTCATTCTCTCTGTCAAATTGTTTCTTCATCCTGCCTTGAAGGAATCTACGATGACGCATGTATGCGGCTTTGTACGAGTGCTTCAACCATACATTCTCAGTATCATCTAAGCAATGAGTATAATGTTTGGTCCCTTTTGTACTCTGGCCCAACATGTTTGCAAGAGCAGGATAATCATTTATGGTGCAGAACAACAAGTAACGTAAAGTGAAGTTCTCTCGTTTCTACGCATCCCATACCTGTACCTCTTCGATCCACAGTATTTTTAGATCTTTCACCAACGGTGCTAAGTACACATCAATATCATTCCTAGGTTGCTAAAGCCCTTGGATAAGTATCGACAATAAAATATACTTGCACTTCATGTGCAACCAAGGAGGAAGGTTGTAGATGCAGAGAGTCATGGGCCAATGTTATGTTGGCTACTTATATTACCAAAAGGATTCATTCCATGTACTCAATCCGAACCTTATATTCTTCGGTTCTGCACCGAAGTTTGCAAACCTCCTATCGATATTTCTCCACTGGGTGGAATGAGCAAAGTGTCTTAGCATTCCATCCTTCTTACACTCCTCCGAGTGCCAACGTAGCAGTTTAGCCTCCTTTGATATCATACCATCTTAGCAGGAGCTCCTCTCTTCACCTCTATTCCCTTGGCGTCATCTGATTAATTCTTACGCTTGTATCGGGAGGCATTGCACACTGGACATATATGCATGTTGTATGCTCTTTATAGTAGAGGATACAATCATTTGGACATGCATGTGTTCTTTCTACTTTCATTCCCAATGGATAAAAAACCTTTTTGGCTTT
Organism: Dendrocalamus latiflorus; assembly: GCA_017311315.1. Taxonomy (NCBI): domain Eukaryota; kingdom Viridiplantae; phylum Streptophyta; class Magnoliopsida; order Poales; family Poaceae; genus Dendrocalamus; species Dendrocalamus latiflorus. Next base: position 23,300,315 of record CM029615.1, read on the forward strand.
GTAGGTGGTTTTGGGCAGTTCGTTTCCCTCTGAAACCATATCCACTGAAAGACCTAACATTGTCATGAAACTCTTATCGGACCAATCGTTGCTTGCCTTCAATTTTACCAGTTCAAGCACGGTTGACAACCTCGTGTACTTTGACTTGCAACATGTGAACAAAGGTTTCTCTAAGTTCTCCATCAAGCCCTAGAATTTAACATACTCTCTCTCATCACATAAGCATCTGATTCAGATTGCCATCATACAGCCTATCTGAATCGGAACCATAATCGACGTTATCCGGCGGCATATCATTGACTTCGTCGGTAATATCATTATTACTACCTTCTTTTGTAATCTGCTCTTCACAATGACTGGTCCAACATGCATATCCCTTTTTGAAATCCCTTTGAATCAAGTACGCTTCGATCTGCACTCGGTTCTTAAACATCTTTAGATTCTCGTAGTCAATACATGGACGTACATATATTCCACCTCCTTATTCAACATATCCTCCTCTGCAGCTCTTGAAAAGTAGACACGCCATTAATATACTCTTCACTCACATGATTCCTAGTGTACATCCAGCTTCGGTCCTACATTACATATATAACAGTATGAATGATTTTGCATATGTTTTCTAAGAAAATAGCTATATGTAGCAAGAATAATTAATTAAATTGAATTAAGTAGAAATAGACTATCAATTTACTAAACCCTAAACCATGCTAAATGTAAATAATTTTCTCTCTGCATCTAGCTAGCTCGGTCTAAACCATCTTCAATTCTTGTTTTCACCAAAAGGTATAGATCTAAATTATAATATAATTAGGAATAAATTACTAACCATAGATAGTCAAGAAATGAATAGATCTACAATCACTCTTACCAAATAGTCTCTTTTCACCAAATGGCCGCCTCAAAGCCCCGACTTCAGCTCGAAGCAGTAGCCTAGATCTAAAATTTAAGACAGAGGGTCGACAGATCTGCGCGCAATTAGTATAGTGAATTATCACAGACGGATTTTAATAAAAACCGTCTGTGATAACTTAATTACCACAGACAGTTTGTAATACAAACCATCTGTAAAGTATCCCAGACGGTTCAAAGAAAAAAATGTCTGCGATATGCGGTAATATTACAGACGGTTCTTGTTAATAAACGTCTGTCATGCTTCACAGACGGTTTTCACCATGAACCATCTATGATATTATATCTTTATAGATGGTTTTTTATCATTGGCAGCAACACAGACAGTCTGTAAACTAAAATCGTCTGTGTTTGTATTTAATATTGATAGTTTTGTTAAATCGTCTGTGATGTGACGTCTAGTATTAGACTTTCTGTAGTAGTGAGTAATCTGAACTGAACTAAAACATGGGCATTTGAGATCTACATAGTGCACATATTCATATTTATCATCTTGCTCTCAGATCCTAGTAGTGAACCCTGGTAAGGATGGTATCTCAACGGGTATTTAGTTTGAAACGCTTTGCCCTATAAAATTACTTGAATTCTTTATCACTGTGCAAACATTACTTGAATTCGAAGTAACTCGTGCACCTTTTCCACTAGATCCAAAACGAAAGCATCAATTTGAAGTATTTACGTACGTGTAACTACAGCTGATCCTTAATTGCTAGGATGTTTGCCTGATTACGGAGGATAAAGCATATATAGGATTGTTCAGGGAGCATCGATTTGTTTGTTTTTGTCCAGTATATTACCATGCTTTCTATCTTCCTGGGCAAATTTGCAATTTTGATGGTTTGGTTGGAAATTGGCCCACTAGTTGAAGTCTATTTCCTTCAAAAAAAATTTCCAAAGCACACATAATTTAGTATTATATTGCCTAGCCAAGTGCCAAGAAGATAATTTATAAGGTAGAGTTTTTGCCACTCCTTAAAATATATGACATATGGCATGAGGAAGACGTTGGCTAAACACACACGCACGTGTGCACGTATTTGCATATTTTCATGCACAAAATCACGTGACTTGTGATGAGCGATCACGCCATGTCGTAGTGCGTCTCCTGGCACTTTAAATCTACCTTTTTTATTTTGCTGAATCATGCCATCATCTCTCTTTTTAACTAGTCATGAGACTGTTTAAATTTTATTTGAATAATTTTGCAGTTACCAGTGAAATATTTCAATTTAATGGCATCATTTACTAGAGAATAATTTGCATGTCTATAAAAGACCTAGAGACATCTAGGCTTGACAGACTAAACTCTTTTATTTTTTTTCTAACACTGTCTTCTTTCTCTCTGATGAATTTGTACTGAGTGTTGAGTGACCGAACCTTATCAGTCTTTCTTCTCAGCGTCCACCGGAAAGAAGAAAGAATGGCTATCTTCGAGCCATTGCTGTAAAGAGTACCTGCACGGGGTTACAAAAAGGTTTCTAGGTAGCGCAACACACATGATCACTCCTGCTTTGCTTCTTCTATATTCTGCAATGCATCGAGCCTACGCTCCTTCCTGTTCTTCATCAAGCTCAACAGTAAGTCGTTTGCACAATCGATCGACTTTATTATAACATTTTTCTTGTATATTTTCTGAAGTACAATGGGTAACTTACCGTTAGATTCGTTTGTTGCATCACTAGTTTTTTACTATATTTATCTTCTAGTAAAATTTAGAATTAAGATATTGCCCACCATTTCAATAGGTTTCATGTTTGTCAGATTGCAGCTATAAGTTTTGATTCAGGTCGATCAATCTGCATCTCTATTTAATTAGCGCTGGTCTTGCAATTGATGCTTCTATACCTTGGAGGCTAAGAATTAATCACGTGGGATGGCATCTTTTTAGACATAAAGTGACCTTCGTAACTATAATACCTCAACAAAGCAGCCAACAATATTGTAATTGTTAGTCCTAAGCATTGGCGGTCAGAAGCTTGGTGTCCCCAAATGTAAGAGTGACCGGAGGACCGTATATATCCGCTACACAATGTCAAACTATAGCTTTTACTAGTATAGATGTATGTCAATATTTAACAAAGGGAGTGTTTATATAACATTCGACTATTTTTTAGGATAAAAACAGTCAGATTTTGAGCTGTTAGATAGAGATCCAACGCCCTAGATCATTGTTTTTGGAGGGGGTGATTTTTTTTGGAGTGGGACTTGTATGAGTGGATCCGTTGGATAGAGATCTAATGTCTCAGATCAATCTGACTGTTTTTTGTCCTAAAAAATAGTCGAATGTTGTATAGATATTCCTTTTAACAAATCGAAATAATTTTGTGTCACTACTACAGAAATCCACATTAGAGACGGTTCAGAAACGTCATCACAGACGGTTTTCTGAACCGTCTGAAATAATGGGTCAGTGATAATCCAAGTTATCACAGACGGTTTTCGAACCGTCTGTGATTATCGGATATCACAGACGGTTTTTCATTACAACCCGTCTGTGATTATCCGATATCACAGACGGTTTCTTATTAAAAACCGTCTGTGATATTGAAAAATCACAGACGGTTTTTAATAAAAAACCGTCTGTGATATCCGATAATCACAGACGGTTTTTACTAAACAACCGTCTGTGATATCGGATAATCACAGACGGTTTGTAATGAAAAACCGTCTGTGATATCTGATAATCACAGACGGCTTTTCATTAAAAACCGTCTGTGATGTTCCTCCCCCCTAGCAGAATCTATTTCTATTTATTGGCTAGCCTCAGGAAATGCTAGCCATGCCCTTTGAAACAAGCAGATAAACAAGTATACATACAATTCACATCTCCATTCATTTGACAAACATCCAATTCACATCACATTTCATTCACAGACATAAGGCATCCATTTCGCAAATGAATTAATTGAAATGAAATAAAATATCCATTTACAAATTCACAATTACAGAGTGATAAGAGCAATAAAAAATCAATCTGCGCAGTGGAACTCTCCATCTGATTTGATGACTTTAGTCCACAAAAACCAAAGCAACTCTCCTCGAATTTTTGCTAAGTCCGCCTGTTCCAATGCAGATTTAGAGATGGGCGCAACCTGTAGATACGAATATCAACGCGCGCACATATAACACCTGACATGTATGAAATAATTGTGGGAAGATTGACAAACCTTAGAATTAGTGATCTTGGTGGAATCGAGGAGTAGTCTCATATGGTGGCACACGTAGTATCCACACGTGTTGCCCGGCTGCTGCTGGTGGCACTGTAAAAAATAGAATGTGTTAAATCAAGTGGCATTACTACTATGTGTTGTATATGATTAATTAATATGTAGCTAGCGAATACCGGAAACTTGCGATCATGTTTCAAGGGCTTGGCCCCTGTCGTCGAGTCACGTGTTTGTTTAACGTATGTGGCGAACGACCTTCGTTATTCGAAAAAGTTAGATTAGTCATTCGGAAGGAAAGAAAGAGTACAATGTACAATGTACGTACCTATCGAGTATTCGGGCGATAGCTGTGTACTTGGATTTGTTCTTACTTAGAGAATCAAGGTATATAGCCTTGTTCCATTTTGGTATAATTACAATTAAAATCCAATGGAAGTGCTCATTGTATGGCATAAGAACAAATTCCTTATCTTGGTGAGCCAGCAGTGCTTTTACAATATAGTCCTCGACGAAGGATGCATCCTCGATGATGGTATCAATGGCGACCAAGCGTGGGTCCAGGAAACCAATTGGTGATTTCGATGATCTAGCTTCGGTCAGCATAAATCTATATATAACACAGAAAAGCAACAAATTGTGACATATATCGGTATTACGTGAATATAGACTGTGATTGTACAGACTTACAGCGTCCAGCATCGAACGAGTGAGGCGTCGAGAGCGTTGAGCGTGAAAAGTTCAAATATATCGTCGAAGGTCACCGCGAAGACACATTCCTGAACTTCGTGAATGAAATGTTCCAGCTTGAATTTGACAGTGATACCTGAGCGTCGTTCTCCCTCTGGCTTATTGGACTGTTCCATATACCAAGCGTGGAATCTTTGGCAACCAAGTCCTAGTTCTAGGAGCTCTTCCTTGAATACCATCGGGTCGCCTAGCATGAATTTGCGGGCCAATGGCATGTACGGGATATCGTCAACGTCCATCTTTGATTTGCCCCAGCCACTGCCTCGATTGTCGCGCGACTTTATGCTAGTCGACTGTAATGGTATAGACGGTGCAAGTTGCTCTAGTGAGAATAGCACCCGTGGAGATAGCACCGGTGTAGGTAGCTGTGGTTCACACTGCCCGTGTGGAGATGGCACCAGTGCAAGTTGCTGTGGTTCGCACTGCACTTCTGGTCCTGCCACCGGTGAAGAAGCCTCCAGGGAGATGTCGCTTTTGGGCCACTGGATGAATGTTCCAATGGCCTGTCCTAGAGTCATGATCTCGTCGGTCGGGGGCTTCGGTAGCGGGACCACCTCAAAATTGGCATACACACCATCCACATTAACTTTTGCGAAGCCTGGCGCTAAAGCTTGGCCGTGCACCATGGCCCCGTTAACAGACGAATATGCCTGACCCCAAGCAGCGTACAAGGGAATGGAGCCATATCTCACTTGGAGCTTGCAGTTCGTAGGCTCCTACATAACGATACAAAATTAGCTACTCGAATAGGCCTACCAATGGAGCAAGCATTCGAGAGGTAATAATTATTACCAGGATGTCGTCCATAGGAAATTTGGACTGGGTATGCGTCGGATTGGACGCGCAACTACTCGGACGGTTGTGCGGGCTACCTAGCATAGCAGCGGCGGTGGCGGCCTGCTGACTTTCTGTCTGTTTTCGCACCTCTTCTCTGATTTTATCACCCATCTGAGCTAATAGCTCATCTCGAAGAGATTCCTTGATCTCTTCTCGTAGCTGTGCGTCACGCTCGGCTTTGCTTCTCTTCCTACGCCGATACATTCCGGAGTCATCTTGGAAACCATGTTTCCAAGGAACGTAAAGCCCAAGGCCTCTCGTACGACCCGGGTGCTCCTTGTTTCCCAGGGCCACGGAGAGCATATCATTCTCCCTTGTTCCCTGGAATGATCCCAGGGTAGATTCAAAACTCAGCTCTTCCTGCAACAGCACGACATGTCATTTCAATTCGTACGAAGTTGTGGAGTAATTACAAGCTACGTAGTTGTATCGATATCTTACCAGGCGCTGGGACACTTGCTGGTCTGCAGGGTTTCGAAAGGTGATGTCCCCCGATGTCGTTGTAGATGACCTTGCTCTAATCCAATTTCGAGCGCGGTCATCCGGGATATTGGAAAATGGCGGGGCGATGTCCTGTGCAGCTGCCAGGTCATCCTCCTGCCTCCATTGCGGTATTTTTCCCGCATACCCAGATGTGCCAAGTCTGTGGGGGTGTGTGTTTTTTGCCTGGAGGGCCTTGTGCGCCGTACTTGTACTTTTGAAATCCTCGGACGTCTTCATCGCCTTGAACTCTTCCCATTGTGGTTCCAGGAATGGGTATTTATGAAAAGGCGTTTCGTCCGTCTCCACGTATTTCCTGACAAGCGTGCTCTTGAAGTTCTTCCATGCTTTGCACGCCCCTAGGTAGGTTTGTCGTTGCACAGCTTGTAGGTGTTCTTCTGGGAACTCGAACGATGCCAAAATTTCGGTCCACAGCTCACGTTTCCGAGTGGCAGGCACGTTCTTCCACGAATTGTATGTGATCTCAATTCGTTCTCGTGCAACTATTCCGACCATGGATCGGAAAGCGCTTACTACTTTCTTAGGAAGGAGAGGGACCCCAGATGCATCCACCGCTGTGATGGTCTGTCGGCCCTCAGCCTTCTTCGATAGCCCTCTTCCTTGGCGTCTTGCTGTTGGAGCGGACACCTCCGGCGATGATGTTGAAGAATGCGCGGGTGACGTGTTGCTCATTTTGTGGGTCTATTAAGATAAGATGAGAAAGTGATCATATTGAATTGGAAGACAAGAGAGGAGTAGAGGGGAGGGGGAGAAGGGAGGGGGTGATATGGACATAGAGAGGGGGTGATGTGCCTATCTTAGCACCTACGTACTTTAGTTGCTAATACTATAAACCAAATAGCAAAGTCCCTAAACAAAGTTCTACGAAGCAAATGGAACAAACCAGTGTATCAAGTTCGTTGAACCGGATACACTGGAGTGTCCCACTTGCTTCATGCCCTTTGAATGTCTATGTGGCATATATTATTACTACTAGAGTGTGTCACTTGCTTCATGCCCCTTGATTGCTTAATGTGTTCTCTCAAATTGTAGGGGTGATGTCTAGATACATGGAGCATTTGGGTGGAAAGATCAACTGTTTCGTCAGGCGCATGACTGCCAATTCGAAGCATAGCATAGCATCCGAGGCACATCCAAGGCCTGCTGCTGTGTCTTGAGGAATGCCAAGAGCTGGTCTTCAGATGTGGCATCTGAAGAGCCACATCTGAAGAACAACTTCTTGGCATTCCTCAAGACACAGCTGCAGGCCGTGGATGTGCCTCGGATGCTATGCTATGCTTCAAATTGTCAGTCATGAGCTTGACGACACAATGTATTTCTTTCCACCCAAATGGTCAATGTATACTATTACTACAAGGTCTCTAAACAAAGTTCTATGAAGCTCAATGTTCAAAGTGAGGAAGCACGAAAAGTGAAACATGATGCTCAATGTTCGGAAGAGAGGAGAGGAGTAGAGGGAAGGGGGAGAAGGGAGGGGGTGATGTGGACAGAGAGAGGGGTTATGTGCCTATACTATATACTACATACTATATGTGTATATACATACATATACATATACATACCTACATATATACATATACATACCTACATATATACATATACATACCTACATATATACATATATAATGGTAGCAATATGAAGCAACAAGCAACAAGCATCAATAATAGAATCAATAACAGTCTCAACATGAATATGTGCTCTCAAATTGTAGGGTTGCACAAGATTAATCTTGGCCGTCCCGCTACTAAATCATATACTCTTCCTTGATTGGTTATGCCAAATAATGAATTCAGTATTTTGAGCTCTAGATACAAACTCTAAAATCTCAAGATCAAGATATATTCAGCATGCATATATTCAAACAGCAGTATTCATACAGATCAAGACCACACAAGTTAACTTTGCCCAATAATTAAGTCTTTTAACTTGTCAAGATTAAATCCTAACAGATCAAATTAATAACATGCTATAACCTGAAAACTGCATGAACCGACAGCTATTAGAGCTCAAACACTGAATGAACCTATCTCAGTATACGATTTTATCATCATCGAGCAATTGTAAATCCCACAGGCAATCTCAGTAAGCATAACAAACTTGAATATACAGTATGAAGCATCAACCATAACCCTAAGTATGAAGCATCAAGCATCAATCCTAAACCCTAACAGTAAGCATAACAAACTTGAATAAACAGTAAGCATCAAGCATAACAGTAAGCATCAAGCATCAACCATAACCCTAAGTATGAAGCATGAAACATCAACCCTAAACCCTAACAGTAAGCATAACAAACATGAATATACAGTAAGCATATACCATAACAGTAAGCATCAAGCATCAACCATAACCCTAAGTATGAAGCATCAAGCATACTGAGGAAGGAGGAGGCGGCGACGAAGGAGGAGGCGGCGGCGGCGACGGAGGAGGAGGAGGCGGCGACGCAGGAGGAGGAGGCGATGGGCTCGGGGAGGCGGCGACGGAGGAGGAGGAGGCGGCGACTGAGGAGGAGGAGGCGGCGGCGACGGAGGAGGAGGAGGCGACGGGCTCGAGGAGGCGGCGACGGAGGAGGAGGCTGGGGCGACGTCTTCGTCCGGGGAGGCGGCCGGCGAGGGCTCGGGGAGGAGGCGGCGACGACGGGCTCGGGATTTAGATCTAATCGAATAACTGCAGGCGCACAAGAAAACCCTAGCGAGAGGGTATATGAAGGGAGATTATCACAGACGGTTCTAAGTTTAGAACCGTCTGTGATATCATATCACAGACGGTTCTAAGTGTTGAACCGTCTGTGATAATTTACTTTCACAGACGGTTCTAAGTTTAGAACCGTCTGTGATAATTTACTTTCACAGACGGTTCTAAGTTTAGAACCGTCTGTGATAAGCCCTTCCCGGCTCTTATTACGAAAACACCAATAACTACACAGCATTCATATCAACCACCAAACAGCTGCATTCATAATCAACACCAACCAGCTGCATTAACACAGTGTATTTCTTCATACATTTTGTCATTCTCAAATACATCACATATACATTTTGGAGGTCCACGGTCGTGACACCGTACTTGTCAACCTTCACCTGTGGGAGATGCACCCAACGGCAGCGAAATAAGGGGATCTTGAAAACCACATAGTCGAGCTCCCAAATCTCTTCTATGAAGCCACAGTACGAGTTTCTCGACCCATCGGTACTGAATGCATCTATGCGGACTCCGCTGTTCTGGTTAGTGCTCTTGACATCCTGAGCCTGCGTATAGAATGTGTACCCATTTATGTCATATCCTTGCCATGTCACAACTGTAAATGTCGGCCCTTTTGCCAACCATCTCAGTGTCTCACTCGGCGAGCTCCTAGCGATTTGCTCCTTCAACCATTGGTTGAACCAACGGTTGTGTTGCCTCATGATCCAAACATCCGGCCGCTCTGGATTCTGTTGCCGAAGCACATCCTTGTGCTGGTCCACATAAGGCGCCACTTCAGTCATGTGTTGCAACACCGTGAAATGGGCTTGAGTATACGTGTCCATATCTGGAGTGATTGCTTTCCTTCCGATAGTTCCGAGACCCTTCAGCCTCCCTTCATGACGAGATTGAGGGACACCTATCGGTTGAATCTGAGCCATATAATCGACACAAAACTCAATCACCTCTTCGCTTGCATAACCTTCGACGATGCTGCCCTCCGGCCGAGAACGATTCCGTACGTAAGACTTGAGAATTCCCATGAACCTCTCAAATGGGTACATGCTGTGTAGGAATACGGGCCCGCACATTTTTATCTCCCACACAACGTGAACAATGAGATGGACCATGATATCGAAAAACGAAGGAGGGAAATACATTTCAAGGTGACATAGAGTCATCACCACCTCGTCCTGCAGAGCATCTAGTCCTTCGGGATCGATGACCTTCTGAGCAATTGTGTTAAAGAAATAACATAGCCTCATGACTGTCTCTCGGACTTTGATCGGCAAAATATTTCTAATTGCAATAGGGAGCATCTGTGTCATCAGCACATGACAATCATGAGACTTCATGCCATTTAACTTCAAATCTTGCATCGAAACAAGTTTCTTCACGTTGCCGGAGTAACCAGACGGAACTTTCACACCATGCAAGCACTGGCACAGTTCTGTTTTCTCAGCCTTGGACAGAGTGTAACACGCAGGGGGAAGGTACGTTCGTCCATTATCAGTGCTTGTCGGTGCTAACTCAGGCCTGATGTCCATGTCAGCCAAGTCAAGCCGTGCGTTGACACCGTCCTTTGTTTTATCACGGATGTTCAGTAAGAGACCAATCAAGCTGTCGCACACATTCTTTTCTACGTGCATGACGTCGATGCAGTGCCGAACATCTAGGTACTCCCAATAAGGTAAGTCCCAAAATATTGATCTCTTCTTCCAGGTGTTCTTCTCATGAGCCCTCAATTTACGTCCCTTTCCGAGGACAACATCTAAATCCTTAACCATATCATAAACCTCGCGTCCCCTTAAATGCCTTGGAGCTGAACCATCTTCCTTCTCTCCGTCAAATTGTTTCTTCATCTTGCGGTATGGGTGAGCCCTCCGAAGGAACCGGCGGTGACGCATGTAGACGGTTTTGCGTGAGTGTCTCAGCCACACACTCTCGGTACCATCTAAATAGTGAGTACAAGCTTTGGCACCTTTTGTACTATGGCCCGATAGGTTACCAAGGGCAGGATAATCATTTATGGTGCAGAACAATAAGGAGCGCAGAGTGAAGTTCTCTCGTTTGTACGCATCCCATACCTGTACCCCTTCATTCCACATTACTTTTAGATCTTCCACCAACGGTGCTAGGAACACATCGATATCATTCCCAGGTTGTTTTGGCCCTTGGATAAGTATCGACAGCAAAATATACTTTCGCTTCATACACAACCAAGGAGGAAGGTTATAGATGCAGAGAGTCACGGGCCATGTGCTATGTCGGCTGCTCATGCTACTGAAAGGATTCATTCCATCTGTACTCAGTCCAAACCTTATATTCCTTGGTTCTGCACCGAACTCTGCAAAACTCCTATCGATGTTTCTCCACTGCGCGGAATCAGCAAGGTGTCTTATCATTCCATCCTTCTTGCGCTCCTTCGAGTGCCAAATCAGCAGTTTTGCCTCCTTTGGATTTGCAAAAAACCTTTTCAAACGGGGAATTATAGGAAAATACCATGCCACCTTAGCAGGAGGTCCTTTCTTCGCCTCTGTTCCCTCGCCATCATCTGATTGATTGTTACGTTTGTATCGGGATGCGTTGCACACCGGACATACATGCATGTTTGCATACTCTTTACGGTAGAGGATACAATCGTTCGGGCATGCATGTATTCTTTCTACTTCCATTCCCAACGGACAAAGAACCTTCTTGGCTTTATACGTGGTTTTAGGCAACTCATTTCCCTCCGGAAGCATGTCCGCTAAAAGACCTAGCAGCGCCGTGAAACTCTTGTCCGACCAACCGTTGCTTGCCTTCAATTTCAACAGTTCAAGCACGGCCGACAACCTCGTGTACTTGCATCCCGTGTACAAAGGTTTCTCTGAGTCCTCCATCAAGCCACGGAATTTAACATACTCTCTCTCATCATAGTTCTCTTCAACATCGCGAAGCATCTGATCCAGATTATCATCGTGCAACCTATCCGAATCCGAGCCACAATCGACATCAGCCGGCGGCATGTCATTCAGTTCACAAGCGATGTCATCCGGGGGCATATCATTCACTTCACCGGCGATGTCATCCGGCGGCATATGATCATTCACTTCGCCATGACTGGTCCAACATGTATAATCCTTTTTGAAACCCCTCCGAATCAAGTGCGATTCAATTTGCCCTCGGTTCTTAAACATCTTCACATTCTCGCAGTCAGTGCATGGACAGCACATATATTCCGCCCCCTTATTCAACATATCCTCCTCGGCAGCTCTTATAAAAGCAGAAACGCCATTAATGTACTCTTCACTCACACGGCTCGCGGCATACATCCAGCTTCGGTCCTACGTTACGTACATATATAACAACTTAGTATTAAAATCTAGATTAACTCATTATATATAACTACATATATACCGGCCACATTTATTATATTGAGACTTTATTTGCTAGATTCATATTACAAACACAACAGCTATTATATAACCAACAATTTTGCAAATTAACCATCTTCAAACCACTCATTGATTACTTAGAACTAAATTGTAATGCAATTAAAGAAAAAATAAATTGCATTACTAACCATATCTAGAGCAACCAGCAAAGTATGAATCTTCAAAGCTCAATCTCTGCCACTTCCCACCAAATTAACTGGCCTGAAATCGCCTAGCTTCCTCCCGAGTGAAAAAGTGCGCAGCAGTGGCTAGATCTGGATCGAAATGAAGACAGATGCGGTCTGAGCAGCGCAATAAATGCCGGTCATTATCACAGACGGTTTTTAATAACAAACCGTCTGTGATAATTCTTATCACAGGCGGTTTTTTCTTAAAAACCGTCTGTGATAAGAATTATCACAGACGGTTTTTTATTAAAAACCGTCTGTCATAAGCTTCATACCAGAACTGCTTCGCGCGTGTTTCGATGCCAGAACGCTTCGTGTTTCGATCGTCTAATTAACGTCTCTCGATCGTTATACGAAGCGTCTATATCATTAATGTTTGGGTATACGAACCGTTTGTGCTACAGGTTAAATATGCGCTCCTAATCCAGGTCTTCTATGTACGTACAATACAACATGGCTTCTACTACTGTTCTTGTGATCATCTCCTTCCTCTCATCTGTTCATCACGAATTGTTCGGCCGGAACCTTACACAGGCGGCCAGCAATTTGCATCTGGAGCAGCTTCTCCGCACCTGCCCTGCTCTCCTTCCCCGACTTTCTTGCATCCGTCAGCTTGACCTGATCCTCCGCCGTCGACGGAGGCGTCTCGCTGCCGCTCAAGAAAGGGAAACAGCTCTCACCCTGGTTCTTCTCCACAATGTGCGCAATGCGGAAGAAGCTCTACTCGCATTGCACAGACTGATGGATAGCCTTGCCGCTCATGCAGAAACAGCAGATTGTGAGGAATGTTTTAATGCTATCATGTACGACATGATGGATGCTGCTGATCATTTGCCCAGGCTGCACGAGGAAGTGCAGAGGACAAGGGCAATCTTAACAGCGTTCGAGAATTCAGCGGCTGATCCTCCAAGTCCCAAAGTCGAAGAAGAAGCGTACGAAGCCCAAAAGATTACAATCTGGGAAACTCTGTACCTGTGCGACTTTTGTAATAAATTTGTCTCTAATTGAAATTAATAAATTTGCCTTAGATTTGTGATCTCTTGTCTCAGTAGTTCTGTAGTTAAGTTATTAGAAGCAATGTGTACTTATATATTAACCTCTGATCTAGGATACGACAGACAAAGGGACATCACAGACCGTTCTTGTTAAAAACCGTCTGTAAACATACACAGACGGTTCTTAACAACAACCGTCTGTGATAGTCGAATAACACAGACGGTTGTTAATAAAAAACCGTCTGTGATAATCCAGTAAGAACCGTCTGTGATACTCCTTTTTCCCGCCACAAATACCACAGACGCCCTTCAAATTAAAACCGTCTGTAATAGTGTACATTACAGACGGTTTCACAAAACCGTCTGTGATTTGCCGTCTACTATTAGCCTTTCTGTAGTAGTGTGTGCATTAGCTAGTGCATTGACTTTTGCTGCACACGTTCTATATATACACAAAAAGTGTACATTAATCTATAAAGGGGGCCACCCTGGCCTTCATTATTATGGAGCCATATGTATAACTTTGCATCTCACTCAACACCACGAACTTACCCATTAGAGCACTGTACCACAGATATAACTACCTATAGCTATATGCCAGCCACCCTGGACTGGACACCAACAACTTATGCAGGAACAATTCTCCTGCACTTAACCTAGCTTTCAAGACCATACTCCCTAGTAGTTACAACGTGCTTAATTAATTAACTCACACAAGCAAAGCATTATTATTGCCTTCAACTTTCAGCATGCATGTACTGTGGCAAGCTAGCTAGCTAGCACTGGTCGTCCTCCAAGCTCCTGGGAGTCATCTGGAAGAAGTGGTCCCAGGCGTACCGGAAGCTGACGGTGGCCATGCTGGCGATCCGGCCGCCGTCGTTCACCAGGTAGACACTGCCGTCGTCGGTGCGGAACACGGCCGGGTCGACCTCCACCGTGGTGGCGAAACCCCCGCCGTCGAGGCGCACGTTCCTGACGCTGCACGCGCACAGGTTCTTCACCTCCACCTCGAACACCGTGTCGCTGCCGTCGGTGGTAGCGCCGGTGTTGATGGTCTGCACCTGGATGCTGGACGTGTCACAGCGCTGGCCGTTTGATCCTGTGGTTCGTATGCACAACAGTAAGAAATAAACATAAATTAATTGCGTGGAATTTATCTAAGTTGTGGCAATTATTGGCATAAGAGTACGTACTAAGAGTACTCTATACGTGTACATACAAAGGATTTTTTTGACAAGTAAAAAATATTCTCGTGAGGAAGATTCGACACGTCATTTAAGTGGTAAAATTTGCTCATGGGTATAACGAAACTTGATAATTAAGAAATATTAATTCTCACTTGTACCAATATACCTTGTTTGTTTGTTTGCATAATTAACTAGCTAGTGGGATTAGAAGACTTAATTACCCTGCACGGAGATGATGAAGAGGAGAGCAATGAGAAGCTTCAGACGAGTGGCCATGTTCTTGTTCTTCCTTTTGGAAACCAGACTTGTGGAGTTTGCTTGATTATCTTTGGTGCCTTGGTCTGTGATGAGGCTGTTCTACGGCTTTGCTCTATTTATAGCGGTAGGGATAGGGAGCTCGACCGGCAGGAATCTGTATTTGGAGGTTGCTTCTTGGTGTCCCCATTGACCCGAACATGGATGACCCCTGTACACTTATAAGTGACTCTTTTTTTTCAGCTTGTAACTTATGTCTTATTCTAAACAAACAAACAAGATAGCTTCTTTACTGTATTTTCAAAATGACTTATTAAGGAATAGTCTTTTTAAAATAACTTATCAACTTTTCAGCATTTAATTCATTCATACAAACACATGCGACATTAGCCATAGTCATAAGCCATAGACATAGCAAAAAAGAACCGCCACTTCTCCCTCCTTTGATTCACACCAAAGTGCATCGATCCACGCATGTATTGAAACTAGTAAAAGGGGCAAAAGAAAATACCAAAAGAAAAATGGGTGATTGCTAGCTTATTCCTTTCTTGCGGATTACTTTAACCTAGAAGAGCAGGAGTGGCAGAGAAAATATTGTCATCACTCTAAATTAACCTGATGAATGCAAAATATTTACTTGTTATATATTCAATATATATGAATACCTTTGTTTTTTTACGCAACTCGAAAGTGAGAACAGTACGTTTGGCAACACCCTAAGATTCTACACTATTTGTTTTTTTGAAACACTATAAAGATCATACAGTTAATTCTACGGAGTTCATACATTGCTAAAATTTGCAAACGAAAGTTGTTGACTTGACTGTAGAAACTAATTATGGGATACTGAGTCTTCGTGTTCTTACTGCAAATATTGAGCACATACTACACAAAAGTGGTATATATTATTCTAAAGCGAAAGCTAGCATATATGAGTCCTTGCATGCTACAGTTGTAACCCACTACACACTATTATTAAGACATGCACCATCATATATTTCTTGGCCCTGACTTGCATGCATTAGATTGTGCTACACAATTATCACATTGTTTGCTAGTGTCAGGACTCTATAAATCCATGGAGTACCAAAAGAGTTCATCACCTAATTAACATCTAACCAAACTAGTATCCCCGAAGGAGACCGGGGGAAAAAACTAGAACTAACTATGGATGCCTTAGCTTGATTTTATCGGAAGTACTGGAATCTTGGTGAACCATCTAGAGACAAAAAGAATTGTTTCCTTTACCTTTTTTTAGTAGAATTAACTTAATCATTTTCTTAACCCCGAAGAAAACACGCCCGAGGTTCCTCATCCGCAAGTTGTTTGGGACGTGAAGAAAAAAGTGGATCCGAACCACACTCATGTCTGAAGCGAGAGACATGTAAAACATCGTAAGTTATCTTCAACTAGTTATAATCGGTTACTACGTCCAGTCCTAAACAATGTTTTTTTTTAATTTTGAGAGGCCTAAATAATGCTTTAGGAAGTTGATGTTGTTTTAGGCCTAAATAATAGACTATCACAGACGGTTCATAGTAAGGAACCGTCTATGATAACTGTTATCACAAACGGTTCTAGTTAAGAATCGTTTGTGAAAAAGGTTATCATAGACGGTTCAAAAACCGTCTATAATGATCTTAGAGTAATACTGACTTATAAGTATAGATGGTTCAGAAAACTATCTGTGGTAATGTTTTCGAATCATCTATGATGAGTTTTTCTATAATAATGTGAAATGCATCAACCATATAATGCAATATGTACTATATATATATATTATAAATATGTACATTGAATACGATAATTCATCTGTGGAAGTAGATAAATTACTCGAAGAAAGAATAATGTTATACTCGAGAGCGGAATACCTTAAGGGCTAATCATCGCAAAGGGCTCCAGCTAACTCGAGGGCGTGGGAAGCGTGCATGCATTGAGTATTCTTCTTTCCTAGCTGATGAGGACTTTTCATGTTCATTATTTGAAGTTGCGCTTTGCTTCGTTTAGCAGCAAAAGGGAGGGCTGGCAAGTACCCCTAACATATTTGAAACTTGGGGAATCTCAACTAGGCCACGTAGGACGCCACTTCTCTCTGCCACATCAGCCACAATTTGTGCTCAGCTGGAGAAGAGCTGCAAGGATATATATATATATATATATATATATATATATATATATATATATATATATATATATATATATATATATATATATATATATATATATATATATATATATATATATATATATATATATTGTACATCTGATTTGGGAGACTGGGAGCAACAATGGTTTTGGGTATACATAAGATCAAAACGTAGAACATGAACTCAGTTTAGTAATCATACGTGATTACAGTAACAACTTGAAATACGAGCAATTTGCTTTCACATTCTCATTTCGCCGTACCACCAAAATGTGGACCAATTAATATTGAGTTAGGTCACCCGACACTAGCTCTATGCATGAATAGCTGGCCTAGTTTCCTCTCATGTCATGGATGCCGAATGAGATTCTCTTTGTAGACGCGAATCCATCGGACTAGGGAATACTACTACTAGCTAGTGTGTATATCTTGACCGCGCTCTCGGTCGGTCTGGGTCTTTCCTCTCGTACGTAAATTATGGGCCACTCAACAGTACTTAATTAGGAACAGCATTAGCATTTGATCCTTCCATCATTTGCTTCTTGGTGGGACGGTGAGAATGAATGAGGATTGGGTATAGACGCACATCATCTAATGCTCATATACTGGAACGAAATGGTGTCCGGGCACTATAATTTAAAATATATATTTTCTCTATATATTGTGTACAAAAAATTTTAGAATTCTTTAGATATCGAGTTTAATTAGTTTACTAATTAATTCAAACAAGTTTGAACTAAAATTCGAACTGCAGTTGTCGTTTTTATGATAGTTTTATTGTAGGCATATGATGATTTTATATAAAACTCAGTGAAGCATGTGATCTAAATTAGTTCAAAAGCTTTTGGGTTGGTAATTCGAATATATTTTTTCAAAGGTATGTGTTTCATTTAAATTGTTATAGATTGGTATATACCTTAAAATTAAACTAAATTTTTAAAAAAAAATATACACAAATTTGGGTTGAATCACACATTTAAAATCATAGTGCTCTGACATCATAGTATTCCATTTTGGTGTCAATGTGTGTGTACTTCCAGAAGTATATACTCTCACTTCTAATATACCACCTAAACAAACACGTTATACTTATTTATTACTCTCAGTATACTTAAATACTAATTCTAATGTACTGTAACATGATTTGGTTGAAATTTTTTTGTCGATGTCTTTTATTTTCAATATATAAAAGTAGTATATATATAAATTATACTATAAAAAAGTGGACTTTGATGAAATTTTTCGTAGAACCCAGTTGTATAACAATATCATTTAAATGGTATATATCTAGTGAAAATACATACTCCCAAGAGTGTAGAATTATTTTTATTTTCATATATATATATATATATATATATATATATATATATATATATATATATATATATATATATATATATATATATATATATATATATATATATATATATATGTATATGTCTGTGTGTGTGTGTGGGGGGGGGGGGCGTGTGTACACATACGTATGTATGTTGTGCGTATCGATCCTTTGCTATCTATTACGTAGCCCGATCGATGACGCGATCCAGCTTGGAGAAAATATACATTTCGTTGTGATCGTCTTTATCTGTAAAGCAACAGTGGTTTTTAGTACTAACGAAACGTACATATGCCGCGAGTTACGCTCCTTTTATATATGTTAGTGACTATCGACATGAGATGCTCGGTATAGTTAACCAAATGATCTCTGGACATATATTCCCTAGTCCCTACTTCCTTGCTCGCTTGTTTCAGACACATGCATGCGGTCACCGTATTGTCGTCACTCGTCAGCAGGCATTTGTACAGCCTACAATACGCACCTTGTTTCGCCTAAAAAAGATCAATAGCATCGGATCCCCCTCGACGTAGTCAAGGATGCGATATTCGAGCCTCTGCGAACCATCGCATCGAGGTAGAAAACTACAGATTACAACAATCGAAGCGGAAGCGGGAGAATCAGCTTCGAAATTTCGCACGATGAAATTTCGATGTTGCTAGTGTAGCTACAAGTCTCGCCTGGATTACTTGCCGCGGGGTGCGAGGCAAGACCGTAACAAGACTAGCACCGAAAGTTCCTGTAAGTACCAAGAGAATTAGGCAGGCTGTTGCTCGCAGGAGACCGCGGCCTCCTTGCTTGTATCGAGCGCCACCACCTCATCGTGGGCGCCGCCACAATCTCTCCTCTCACGCAATCGGACCTGGAGGCGCGTAGGGCAACGACGTCGTATGTGAGGACAGGAAGAAAAGAGAAGAGGAAGAAGGGAGGCGAAGGAGATGAGCTTGCAGGCAGACATGTGGGTCCCACCAGTATCAGCCATCCACATCAGCTCAACTATTGCATTGGATGCCACCAGTGCCGGAGAAAGGAATTTGGGAGACCCATGCAAACTTTTGACCTGAAAAAACAGAGGCACGATGCATTTCACATTCAACATCGAAATCAAAATTGACTAAGAACGTGTTTGATTGGTGGATTTTAGGCTGTAATCCAATTGGCGTCTCTCCTCCGCACACTGGCATCTCGCCCATCTCCAGGTGGTGCACGTTGGGCCAAGCATTGGTTGTGGTCGTGAAGTGCCACACATCCACTTCCCCCAGCATCAAGACCACATTACCAACTGTTCTTTCCGACTACGACATGACTGCTCTGTCGAGGAAATCTGGTGGTGATCGGTTCGGCTGAAAAGCTCATGGCTTATGGCTGAAAACACTGTAGCTGGCTAGAAGTCAGAAGCCGAAGCCGAGTTGATCAGAGCCTCTATTTCGACCTCAGCATCTCTCTACCTAAAGCCTAGCATCATTATGGTGTGTGTGCTCGTGTACGTTGCTTGTTCTTTTTTATTTTGTAGCAGAAATTTTGGAAAGTTTCTTGTGATTCTAAGACTCTTTTGTAATCTGTAGATTTTTTTGTTGCGAACTTTCTAGTCAAATTTAACTACTGAAATTTCTAGGTTGATATGGATTGTGAGGAGGGGGGAGATCGGAGTTTTGCATTTGGGTTGTAAATTTGTTCAAGATTCTGCCCCCTCTCTGGTCTAAGGCGCCCAATTATCAATTTGGTTGGAGATGGGTAGCAACTTTTGTGTAACATCTTTGGAATAGCAGTTAGTACTAGCATTAGGGATAACAAAACAGCACTTCATCACTCAACTACCCATATGTGCAACTGTTTGATACATCTAACTGCAACACAATTTGACACATATGCTCCTCCTATATGCTAGTCAAGTCTACTTCCCGTTTATGATCAATGGATGCGTCATTTGTGTTCCTTCTATAGGGTTTAATTAGTTTCACATCGATGGATGCGCATCAGATTCACAAGGTTGACAGAGCTTTCTACTATATTCCCTTGGACAGTTTACATTTTCTTTTTCTTTTCTTTTTGGTTGGTTGATCTTATGAAATAGTACTGCACTTGCCCCCCTCAATATTACTGTCTAGTTTGCATTATCTAATTTTATCCCATAGAAAATTTTGAGTTGCTTCTGAAACACCCCAAATTTCAAACCCTTTATGAAATTTTTGTAAATTTGGTTTGAATGCATTTGTTTCCTAATTTGGTAAGTCTCCATGGAATTACGCCTTCCCTTTTTGGCAAATGCGCCTTTTCCCTCCCCTGGCGCCCTCTTGCGCGCGTCGCTTTCTCCCCTTCTTCCCGAAGCCACGGTCGCACGCGTCGCCGTTTCCTCGCGCAAAACTGCAGCGCCGCTCCTCCCTCACCTTGCGTCATCTCTGCACGACGGGCCCACCAGTCAGTAGCCGTGTCGTTCCGTTTCCCCCTTGACCGCGCGCCACCGCTTCGCACCTACACCCTCCACCGCTGCACAGCCCATCCCCCTACTCCACTGTTCCAGCTTCTCACAGGGTCAACCGGCTGTCAAGTCTGGCAGAGGAGGTGCGCCACCTCCCTCTCATCGCCTCTGCGCCATCCCAGTGCATCCCCCTCTCTCCGCTCGCGTGAGATGAACGCAGCCGAACCGTCTCACTGTAGAAACCGCCATACACGCCATATAAAAACTTTTGGCCACTGTGAAGCACCTCCAGACCCTTCTCTGCTCCTCCTCACTCGCCCGATTGAGCTCTCATCGCCTGAGTAGCCAGTAATCGACGCCCCTGAGCTGGTGAGCCCTAACCGTCGATCTTGCGATTCCATCGATTACATTTCGATTCCTTTCACTGATACCTTCTTTGTTACCCCC
Organism: Dendrocalamus latiflorus; assembly: GCA_017311315.1. Classification (NCBI taxonomy): domain Eukaryota; kingdom Viridiplantae; phylum Streptophyta; class Magnoliopsida; order Poales; family Poaceae; genus Dendrocalamus; species Dendrocalamus latiflorus. The sequence goes on from CM029615.1 coordinate 23,321,551, forward strand.
TCAACGCATGGATGAACTCGCCGGAGCTCGGGCTGCTACCTAGCTCCTTGTCGACGAAGGTCGCTGCCGGCCGGTGAGGCCTCTCCGTGGCCAGCTCAACTGAGCAGTTCCTGAGCTGAGCCACCATACCTAGGGTGTCCCTCACACCCCGTAGATGGTGAAAAACCCTTCCAATTGGCCGGAGAACCCCTAGTTGCTCAGGGCACCGTCGTGAAGGTCGCTGTCTTCTCGCCGCCGCTAGCCACTGTCACCCTTTCCCCCACACCCCTAAGTACCAAAATGGATTTCCTAGTCCAAGACCTAAACTCTGTGAAACCCATTCCACCTCCGACGCCCGGACGCCGACGCTTCGCCAAAAATGGCGGGCTCTGCTTTGCTGCACCGGGAGCCGTCCAGAGGTTGAAGACGACTCCCGGGAGCGACGTGGCCGTATCGTGAGCGTCTGTGTTTATCTCATCCAGCCGTCCAGATCTGTTTAAACCACAGTCATTCAATCAATACCGTCTCCCCATCCGACGGTCGCGCTCATGAAATCTGGCCCATCGGTGCCAGCAACGCATCGCCCATCGGGCGGGCGTACGCGCGTGTGCATTGGGCTTTGCCTGCGCGCGCGCGTGGGCCGCGGCCTACTCGGCCGAGTGCGCAGACCGGGCCGCCAGCCGATTCGACCGCGCGGAAGAAGCGGGCTGGGCCACACTGTTCATTAGGCCGAGCCCAACACTGTTTACATTATTTTAGAAAATCCAAAAATCCCCAAAAATCCCAGAAAAATCCAAAAATACCAAAATACATCATTTTGATCAGTTTAATACCCTAGATTCAAATCTGGCCTCCCATATTCCAAATTCAAATTTTATGAATTTAAATTCCACCTTTTTGCCAAATTCAATTTCCATAAATTCAAATCCCACAATTTCAAATATTTCCTTTCCACCAAAAATCCAATCCTAATGTCCCCAATGTTTATTTGAGAGTTTATGCAATTTACTCCTTTTTATTTAGATTATTTTTCTATCTTAATTAGATTCAAGTTTGGACTTATGTTATTATTTTATGTGTTTGCGCTAGCTTCCGGGATCGCAGAAGTTGCAGCTCCAGAGTCTGAACCAGTTGCTCAAATCTACGACCTAGTTGAAATCCCTGATCAGCAAGGCAAGTTACTTGTTTTTGACCATGTTGAATCCCATGCAATTCATATTATTTAATTAATGTATTTTCATTATGAATAATTGTGAAATGTTAATTGTTTAAAATAAAATGATTAGAATGACATGCTATTTAGATAAATCCTACCACTGAAAAATGCCCTGCCTTGACTGATGGCCATATTCACCTTGACAACCTTAGTAAAAATTTAAATATTGTATAAATGAATATAAGATCACCTCATGCAACATTTTACACTACTAAGTGACCTTGGCTGCTGGCCTGTAGAATTTAAAATGTGTTGGACCTAGGATAAGGAGGTTGTGGGGCTCCGTGTGGCGGACTCAGCCCACCGCTTTACCCTAGGTTTGGACTTCGGGTAGAGAGTTGGTGGGGCTCCATGTGGCGGACTTAGCCCACCACTTTACCTGAGGATGGAGGCTGATTGGTTTGGTGGTGGTGAGTGCTGTTGAGCACAAGGGAAGCTGTGGTTGACTGCCTCAAGTGAAAAATATAAGGACAAGAACCTTGTGCCAAGTAACAGACATAGTGACCGCTCAAACCACAGGGGTTGACTTGTCAACACTGGTTTAGTAGCTGCTCAGTTCAATTGAAACTCTACAGGATGAGATGACAGGATGCCAGGGAGTTAGGTATGCTGCGGGTACATAACAACGGAAGTGTTCACTTAAAACGACAGTGAGAAGTTTATTTTAATGTTTGGCCGTGACTGAGTGATGCTACCGGGTAGAGCCTATATAGAGAATTGAGCAATGAAATGACCTGGCTTTCTTAACTCTGTCGCGGGAGTTAAGGGATCATGTGGGTAAAGTTGAGCAACTCTGTAGAGTGAAATAAATGGTATTCGAATACGCCGTGCTTCCGGTTAATGAAGCTGTGTTAATTGGGTGATTTCAACAATGAGGCATAAGTAGGGTTTATGATGATTTTAAGCTAGTTAATGATGAACTTTATCTGTTAACAAAACCCCCTGATCTTAAGGAGTAAATGTTTTAAATCTTATTTGTTTGCAAATAAAATTGCATCCACTAAATGTAATAAAACCAATATATTCCCATCCATTGAATATCCTTGCAAATAGTAAATTAGGGTTTACCCCTGTAACTTGCTGGGTACGGTTGTACTCATTACTTGCTAAACACAATTAACAGAAGGTCAGTGCTATCAAGAAGAGCCTGCGGAAGATGAAGCTCCCGAAGAACCAACTATTCTGAGGATGATTGGTCTTAGGATTTAGCTTACGCTCAGGTCGTTTGATCCTTTTGTAATGTGGTATTGGGCTTGTGCGCCCGCTGTGCAAAACAATGATAATCTCTATATTGTAATAAAGTTGGATCTTTTGTTGTAAGCTGGTACTGTTGTGATGATCACTTGTATCTACGAACGTCGTAACTGTTCATTTTGTACGGTTACGATGTTCCGTACCATCCCCGGAAATGGGGGCGTTACAGCTTCTTGATAAGATACCTATAGTTTGTCCTCTTTCAAACTGGTGGTAATTAACAGGAAATTGATATCACGCTTTATCAATAATTGACATGCCCATTTAGGACAAGACCCGATGATTCATTTTGATGTCACTATTTATCACTACTAGGAAATTGATGTCTTGGCTCTGTATCTTGAATCTTACAATTTAATTGTTAGATTTTGAGTAATAATGGTATAGTTATATTCTTCAATTAATCATGTAGTCATAAATGTCCATCTATATTTCTGATTCATGTTTGTCTACTTAACTATTCTAAGGCCCCGTTTGGCACAGCTCAGCTTCACTAGTGAAGCTGTTTTTTTTGTTTCAGCTTCATGAGCAGCTTCACCGGTGAAGTTAAAACTGTTTGGCAAAACAGCTTCACCAACAGCTTCATGCACGGCTGAAAGAGGGTAATTGTCCAAGATGCCCCTATCTACCTGACTTGTTCTAACATTTGGAGTTGTATGTTTGTATATGGTCATATGAATTAAAAAATAATATATTTGAATGAGTATGAATTAAAAAATTAAAATAAAAAAAATTAAAATCATTAGAGAAGTGCGAACGGTAGAGAAGTGCGAACGGGAGGAGAGGAAACAGGCGTGGGGACCCAGTGGCAAAGTGCTGTAATTTCTGTCAACTACAAGGGCAGTGGGTTCCTAGAACTGCGAGCTTGAGGGAGAGAGCTGTGAAAAGCTACTATTTTCAGCTTCACCCCACCCCATTCCCTTGTGAGAGCATGATTTAAGGAGCTGCATCCATGAAGCTGTTTGCAAAAAGGGTGTTTGGCAAAAAAAAACAGCTCACAACAGCTCATGAAGCTGTGCCAAACAGGCCTAAATTCTGTCCTAAACATTTTACCTGACTTTACATCGCAAAAATAATGAAAACAGGGTATTATGTGTTCAGGACAAAACCCACCCGGTTCGCTGAACCACCGCTTGTTCACCGTTTCCCGAAAACAACTGGTTTTTTGCCGGTCCGATTGCATGGGTTTGAGGCCAACAAAGTCACCAGTTCCGGTTTAACCACAATCCGGTGTAGATAAGAGAGAAAACGGAATATGCAGTGGTTAAACCATATTTTGCATCTATATTTTTTTTCGAATTTGAATACGAATCGGACAATCATTGATATGAATATGGATAGAACAAATATCAAATACGAATTCGAATTGAATTATACTCAAAATCAGATTAGATTCAAATACTTTTTGGATTCCAATAAGTATCCATAACATCTATTTGAACACATGGCACCGATCCAAAATCTCCAATCGTCTATGATCCAAACCCAAACCCTCCACCGGTTTTGGATATATAGATTGTTTTAACATTTTAAATTGTAAATAGCTAACTCTAAAATGTAACTACGTATTAAATGTTGATAGCAATAAATAAATCATTCATATCATGTATTTATATAATGCAGCTTCTAAAGACAGCTTCATATTTAAAGGGTTGTCAACGGATGAATACGAATCGAAAAGTGGTCTTCCGATAAACGTAACCATTTATCATTGGTGTCATTTTGCCATTAATCTTAGCTAATTATAGATATATTACAAATAAAATCGGTTATTAACATATCGAATTTGACTAAAAAGAGCATCAAATTTGGCTAAAAAAGCATACAAAAAGCTTTATTGGGGGATGTACCAAAATAAAAAAACATAAAATGCCAAATAAGAGTCTACTATGACAAGGACTTGAGATGATTGAAATATATATATACTCAATTTGGAGGTCAAATGCAAAAGATACGTATTAGTTAGCTGCTGCTATTATATCTACTGAATCCGAATATCCAACTCCAAATTCACTTCACATCATACTAGAGTCACATCCAGCATCCACGATAGTTGGCAAATATCCACATTCGAATCCGATTTTCTATTGAGATTCAAATATTCAGTATCCGAATTCAAAAATCTATATTTGATAACCGAATTATCCAACTATTCAGCCATAGGTGTAGAATAGCTTTGCTACACCACCCAACCTGCACCTAAACCCACCATCCAGTCACCATGCTAATAATTCTAGCCCCCCAAAATACTGGGTTGCATCTGTGGGGTTCGAACTACGAACTGTATTACACATCGGAGAATGCCAACGAACCGTCCTACGAATGCCAACCAACCGTCCTACGTTGCACTACATTCATTTGCATGAACTAGACATTTAAGTTTGTAACTGGTGCATATATACATCAACATAAGCATGCACTATATCCAATGTTTTGTGCCTTGTTTGCTTAGTCCATTCATTCAAGTACACGTGCATGGTCCCGCACCCTGCACAATAAAAATAGAATATCCAACACAATAGCTTGTATGTAGAGATGGGAGACGGGCCAAGCTTTTTCGGGCCAGCTCAAAGTACGGCCAAGTCGGCACAGCCTAAGTATGGCGCGGCTTGGCACGTGACAAGACGTGCCTGCACAGCACGACTGGTGGGCCGGGCCAGGTCTAGAAAGGAGGCACAATGGGTAGCACGTCACAGCCCGGCGTGGCGTGCTCGGGCTGCCTGGCTCGATGAGCATGGCCGGCACAGGGTGCACGGCCAGCACGCCTGCATCGGCAGCCGCCTTGACCTCGCCTCCTGCCTCCCATCATCCCCAATTTCCCACAACATAATACAAACCATCACAGACCCAATTCCCCACAACACAAGCCATCACATTCATAGAGCAAATAGAGGGAGTAGAGGGGAAGGACCGAAGGAGTATACCAGAACTGGAGGACTTGATGTTGTCGCGGGTGAGGCATGGGCTGGACTGCTAGAGGGTGTTCTGCAGGTCGTCCCCGCCATCGTTGATGGCTTTCTCGTCGGTTGCCGGCTTGGCCTCGGCGAGGAAGGCAAGCATGTTGTCGTCAACAGCTTTCCCGCTGGCTGCCAGCTTGACACTACAACAAAACATCCGTGGGGAGACATCATATTTGTAAGTTAGAGACGTTTTGTTTCGTCTCCCACAGACAACTGAGGCGCTTTTATAAAGCGTCATAGAAACGTCTCTACATGAACCGTCTCAAAAATATAGAGACGCTCTCTAAGGCGTGCCTATATTATTTGAGACGTTCATTAGAGACATCTGCACTGTATCCCTATAAAGTTAGAGACGCTTTTATAAAAACGGCTGCACCACGTCTCAATTAATATAGGCACGTGCGTTGAGACATTATGTGCCGTCTCAAGATATCCTATGTAGTATGTATTTTTATTTTGATTGGTATATATTTTCTTCTATACACACAAATACGTATCCGTATGAGAATATAGTATTCCATATATTTATTATATATACATGTATATATAATAATTTTATAAGTAGCACCATAATATTGAGTACATATTTTATAAAATATAAGGAATGGGCGTAGCACAACAGATATACTGTTATAAGAAAAGCAAACCAACTACAACTGGAACCAAGCCACACCCCGGGCAAACCATTGGCAATTGACAAATTCGTCACCATTGCACCCTCCAAACCCCAAAGAAGTTTACATAAGAGAGGTTTACAAATAATTATAGCATCCATTTAAATCAACAGAGTTCACAACTAAATAAAAATCTAATATGCGATAAACACATGTCGGTAAAACATCCTCCAATTTGACACACATCTTTTTTTAAACTGCTATAATAAATCATCCGGTCTATTTCTTCAATCAGAAAATTGTGCATCAGGTCTTCCACTCTGCATTTCTTTTCATAGTCCTCCATATCCTGCAAACATAGCAATATTAACAACAAAATATCAGATATGAGCAATCATGAAAAATCTTACGGTACAAGTATTTTCTGAAAAATCAGATAGTGTGGAAATTTATCGTCTTCACTGTATCGCTACTGCAATGGCCAATGGGAAGTATTTTCTGACTCAATGATGAAAAGTACCTGGAAGTGGAGGTGATTGATTGTGGCAAAGGCACACAAGCTGTTGTAACCAAGCCGCAATGTGCAGTGCAAGCAGGAAGCTTTCAGGATCAATTCGCTGAGGCAGGCGGTCAAATAAAACTATAGAAGGGAGAAAGCCATGTCTTTTCTTAGACATGTTTTCTGCAAATTTTCCATGAAAAAATTTTGTTAGCTTTGAACGAATGGCACAAATAAAAGTATCAAGTTCAAAGGCAGTCCTAAATACAGCACTCAATCCTGACAAATGTCGTTTTTACCTGTTTTCTTACCAAGAATTGACATAATTATAAGAAACCATACACCAGTCGGCACTCCGAGTGGCGCACAGACACCACTACACCAGTGGTAATGTGGTATTAAGTAGCATCAACGTCAATATCTATTATACTAACACATGATAACTATATCATACCTGTGCTAGCAGCCAGCACGATCGGATTGCCAAACAAAAAAGCAGACGTAGAAGCAAACAATCATATTTCACTTTCTCTCCAGAAGACCCAAAACCAAGCCCTACATAAGTCATAACAAGTTAACAACCATATGAAGATATTATCTATATGGCAGCTCCAACTCAGCATAGCAAAATTACATTACTAGAGAAAGCAAGAAATGCTGAAACGGCCATTGGCCTTGTAACACACAGTCACAATTCAGTGTTCACAAAGTCACAACTCACAAACGAAGACTTCCAGAACCAGAAGTCCAGCCCAAATCATCTAATCGAACATATCAAACCAACATATTCTTCTACGCTGATCTGTATCAAATTATAGATTTGCGCAAGTTCTTGAACTAACAAACTCAGAAAGTAAACAAGAAGCAGCAAATCACCTGCTTGGCGAGCGAGCACGCGCGGTCCGGCGAGTTGAGGATCTCGTAGTAGAACACGGAGAAGTTGAGCGCGAGGCCCAGCCTGGTAGCCGATAGGGTGGGTCGGCGGCAGCTCTTTCATGGCTATGTCCTAGAGAAAGGAAACCCCCCAGATCCAACCTTTTTGAGTCAAATCGTTCGCCAGAGGAGAAGAGAAGCAAGAAAAAGATGCGGATGCTGGTGGAACAAGGGGAAAGACCTGGGCGGCCTGGTAGGTGGCGAGGGTGGAGTCTGCGGCGTCCTTGCGCTCGGTGCCGGTCTTGAACTCGGCGAGGTAACAGTGGTAGCCACCCTTCATCTTGAGGTAGAAGACCTTGGCGTCAACGGCCGCGGCGGCGGGGACGAGGCGCTCGTCGAGGAGGCGGATGATCCCTGCGCAGATGTTGGTGAGCTCGGCCTCGACACGGGCGCGGTACCCTCGCGCCGCCGCTCCTCCCTCGCCCCTCCCACTGCCGCAGCCATCTCTCTCTCTCTCCCCTCTGCGTGTGCGCACGGGCATGATTCGTGCGGCTTTGGGCTTTGGGGTAAAGCGCGTCGCCCGCGTGCGTGATGCGTCGGCCCGTCGGTGCCTGGTGGGCCAAGACCGGAGTTGGGGCTGTTCGGTATTTTTGGTAATTTCGATTTTTACTCGGTTTATACCGAAAATACCGAATCAATAATATGCTACTTTTTCAAATACCGAACCGAATACCGAATACCGGTCAAACCGAGTTGACCGGTTCGGTTCGGTTTTTTCGGTTCGGTGTAAAAATGCACAGTCCTAACACTACCCTTTGATCCTATCATTTTAAGAAAAATGTCATTGTCATTCACAAAAAATGAGCATTGTCATTCATTAACATATAAAATACTTATTTTATTATTAAAAAATGGTAACACATACTGCATTAGATGGTTACACATACTGCATTAGATTAACTTAAATGGTTATTATTAAATTAACCATTTAAGTTAATCTACATATTGCAAAAGCACATGGTTCAATAGCATAGTGCGATTTTCATAAGTTACCTTGGCAATCATATAGGATTTACAATTAGGTCCTTTCCCCATTTGATTTCTTCTGTTCTGGCCCTCTGGAAGTCTGATTTCATCGCGGTTTGATCCTACGCATCCGTGACGACGCGTACTTCTGTATGGAGCAGTCTAGATTTGTCGTTTACACGCCTAGATCGCGCCAGCCTGCGGAAAAGCACAAAAATGTAAAATGATCCAAATTGAGCAATTAATTATAGAAAAACGTGTAAATGGTGATAAATGGTCCCAAAATACGAAGAATATGAGAGTAAAATGACAGGTAAATATATATAAAAAATGACGCATGTCAGCAGTAAAATACGTTACGGACCTGAGCTGAATCTTGCCAATATTACCCCGAGCTGGACTCAGATTACCTGGGCTATATACTACATACATTTTTATACCCTGGGCTAAAGCCCCTGTTAATGCGTGAACATGCTAAACCTTAGGTTGAGAGTTCGAACCCTGGGATTTATATTTTTTTATGTTTTCAGCCACTAGACAAAAGCGAAAGAAAAGTCTCAGGTTGTGAGTTCGAACTTTGAGATTGATATTTTTTTATGTTTTATATATATACCGTTACTAACACCATTTTTTAATATTCTTATATGGAGATAATAGATAAGACGTCTCAAATGATAAATAAGACATCTAAAATTTCGTCTCTATACATGAGACGTACTCTAAAACGTCTCAGCAGCCGTTTTAATAGAATTTAATAGCGTGCAACCCTTTAGAGCGTTTCAAACTGCGTCTCTATTTCAATTGTGGTTCTAAAAAGAGAGACATGATTCAAAGTGTCTTAAACAAAACGTCTTAATATGTTCATTTTGTTGTAGTGTGACCTCCCCTACCCCCGGAGCCCAGACAACGGCGGCGACCTCCCCCCACCCCGGAGGCCTAGACGACGGTGCGGAGGGGGTCACTGGGGGAGGAGGGCGATGACGCAGAGGGGTCACCGAGGGAGGAGGGAGACGGTTGGGGGAGATCGGGGGAGAAGGGAGGTGGTCGGGGGAGGAGGGGTTGTCAGGGGAGGAGGGAGGCGGCTGGGGAGGAAGGAGGCAACCAGGGGAGGTTGGGGGAGGAGGGAGGCGGCCGGGGCAGGAGGGGGTGGCTGAGGGAGGAGGGAGTTGGCAGGTTTACAAGTTGGCATGGAGGGAATAGGTGAATGTCTTGGCCTTGATTATTCGTAAGCTTTCGCACATGTTAAAGAGAAGCTATTTTGTGTTTTTCGTATGCATTATGATAAATTTGGCAGCAGCGAAAGATCGGAGGCCTCACAGCATATGCAACAAGGAAAGACAAACTTGAAATCACACTTGTGGAAGAAGTTAAAGGCAAGTCTACTTCTTCGTCCTCTCAGTCTCAGGTGGTCTCCAAGTGGAATTCTGTCTCGGAGCTGAACCACTATTTGTAACATAATTTTGTAAATATTGATGCTGATCTTACTGGTGGAGGCAAGATAGACTTGCTAAGTGGTGGAAGAACAACAAGTGGATATTTCATGTGCTGTCACATTTCGCATGGGATGTTTTCCTGGTGCCGGTGACCACCGTCTTTTCAGAAGCGACGTTCAGCACCGTAGGGAGAATAATCGAAGAAAGAAGATTATCTCTCACGCCCAGGATGGTGGATGCAATCACATACACCAAAGACTAGGAATTAGCTAAAGAGCAGCAACAGCATCAACTGGAGGATCCTGAAATTATCCAGGCGTACGCTGACCTCGAACGCATGAACGACCTAGACATTGATGAGTAGATACTAAGTACGCATGCTGTTATAGTTAGTATGTACATATATTGTTACTATACTTTTTTTCTTACTCTGGGGCGTAAGGTTTTTAATGAGGTAGTAACATTGTATTTTTAAAATATCAAGAAATTTTTACTTTCTCCAAAATATTTACATCATTGTGTACAAAAATCTTATTTTAACGAGGTTTTTAATGAGATAGTAACATTATATGGATGGGTTTGGGTCCTAAGGTTGTGAGTTCAAATCTCACTTTGTACAATATTTTTTCTCCGGGAGTAGTGGTTTTCTGAGGAGAGGGAGATGGACGGGGGAGGGGAGGATCCTGTGATTTACACCAACAACTCATGCAGGAATAATTCTCCTGTACTTAACCTAGCTTTCATGGCCATACTCCCTAGTAGTTACAACGTGCTTAATTAATTAACTCACACAAGCAAAGCATTATTCTCTTCAACTTTCACTTTGCATGTAATGTGGCAAACTAGCTAGCTAGCACTGGTCGTCCTCCAAGCTCCTGGGAGTCATCTGGAAGAAGTGGTCCCAGGCGTACCGGAAGCTGACGGTGGCCATGCTGGCGATTCGGCCGCCGTCGTTCACCAGGTAGACGCTGCCGTCGTCGGTGCGGAACACGGCCGGGTTGACCTCCACCGTGGTGGCGAACCCCCCGCCGTTGAGCCGCACGTTCCTGACGCTGCACGCGCACAGGTTCTTCACCTCCACCTCGAACACCGTCTCGCTGCCGTCGGCCGTCGCGCCGGTGTTGATGGTCTGCACCTGGATGCTCGACGTGTCACAGCGCTGGCCGTTTGATCCTGTGGTCCGTATGCACAGCAGTAAGAAAGATAAATTAATTGTGTGGAATCTAATCTAAGTTGTGGCAATTATTGGCATACGAGTACGTAGTAAGAGTACTCTATACGTGTACATACAAAGGATTTTTTGACAGGTAAAAAATGTTCTCGTAAGGAAGATTCGACATGTCGTTTAAGTGGTAAAATTTGTTAATGGGTATAACGAAACTTGATAATTATGAAATATTAGTTCTCACTTGTACCAATATACCTTGTTTGTTTGTTTGCATAATTAACTAGCTAGTGGGATTAGAAGACTTAATTACCCTGCACGGAGATGATGAAGAGGAGAGCAATGAGAAGCTTCAGACGAGTGGCCATGTTCTTGTTCTTCCTTTTGGAAACCAGACTTGTGGAGTTTGCTTGATTATGTTTGGTGCCTTGGTCTGTGATGAAGCTGTTCTACGGCTTTGCTCTATTTATAGCGGTAGGGATGGAATGAGATCCTCTGACTTTAGTGGGCCAAAGTCAGAGTGACTTTGGTGCATTTCAACCGTTGGATCTAGATTTGGATGGTTAGGATTGATGTGGAAGAGACATTATGATTATCTCGTGAGAAATTGAAAAGCCTCAAAATCTCTCTTCCACATCAATCCTAACCATCTAAATCTAGATCCAACGGTTGAAATGCACCAAAATCACTCTGACTTTGGCCCACTAAAGTCAGAGGATCTCATTCCATCCCTACCGCTATAAATAGAGCAAAGCCGAACATGGATGATCCCTGTGTACACTGAAAATGACTTCCTCCCTCCTTTGCTTCACACCTAAGTGCATCGATCCACGCGTGTGTTAAACTAGTAGAAGGGATAAAAGAAAAGACCAAAAGAAAAATGAGCGATTGCTAGCTCATTCCTTTCTTGCGGATTACTTTAACCTAGAAGAGCAGGAGTGGCAGAGAAAATATTGTCATCACTCTAAATTAACCTGATGAATGCAAAATTTTTATTTGTCATAGATTTCATATATATGAATACCTTTGTTTTTTTACGCAACTCGCAAGTGAGAACAGTACGTTTGGCAATACCCTAAGATTCTACACTACTTTTTTGGAAACACTAAAGATCTTACAGTTAATTCTACGGAGTTCGAACATTGCTAAAATTTACAGAAGAAAGTGACTTGACTGTAGAAACTAATTATGGGATGCTGAACCTTCGTGTTTTTACTGCAAATATTGAGCATGTACTACAGGAAAGGAATACCAAAAGAGTTCATCACCTAATTAACATCGTCTAACAAACTGGAATCCCCCTAAGGAGACCGGGAAAAAAAGGTAGAACTATGGATGCCTTAGCTTGATTTTATCGAAAGTACTGGAATCTTGGTCCACCATCAAGAGACAAAAAGAATTGTTTCCTCTTACCTTTCTTAGTAGAATTAACTAATCATTTTCTTAACCCCGAAGAAAACACGAGCGAGGTTCCTCATCCGCAACTTGTTTGGCACGTGAAGAAAAGTGTGGATCCAATGATGGGCCACACTCATGTCTGAAGCGAGAGACATGTAAAACATGGTAAGCGAGGCCGCGAGGAGGCTATCCTCTGAGTCCAGCATATCATGGCAACCATTCTTTCTGACAACACTAATATGAAAAAACCTATACTAGACGGCTACATTACAGATAATTCGTAGAAAATCGTCTATACTGTAATTATCACAGATAATTTTATAAGCGTGATAGTGTACCATCTGTGATACACAATTATCACAAACGGTTCATATGAATAACCGTCTATGATATTTTTATAGACGGTTATTTATACGAACCGTCTGTGATAGTGAAAGGCATCATAGATGGTCCCTAGTAATAACCGTCTGTGATAATTCATATATGGTTATTAATAGGAACCGTCTGTGATAGTGGCAGACATCACAGATGGTTTGTATAAATAACCGTCTGTGAATTATCATAAACGGTTATTAATAAAAAACCGTCTATGATAGTTTCATATCACAAACGGTTTATGGTTGGAATCGTCTGGAATACACTGTGTTATTAAATAGCAGGCATGCTCTCGATACATCTTTCTTCATTGCGCTGCATTGAAGGAGACGAACGGCTTTGGGGAGTTTGGTGAAAACATATCACTTCTAGTTCGATCTAGCTAGAGAGAGAGATGGTAATTTGCTCTAACTTAAGAATGGGTCAGTACTCCTAGTTTACTTCAATATATTCTTGCTTGATATTGTTTCATGAATACGTGGCTAGCTACTTAATTTAGATATGGACAATTTATTATAAGGTGAGTGACAATTATATGTGTAAGTAGCTAGGCTGATTAGCTATAGTAGTATTAATAATCCAATTTGATACCCATTTGTTACATGTGTAGCATGGATGGATCGAAACTGGATATACGTTGAGAACCGTGTGTGTGAACAGTACATTAATGATGTGTCTGCTTTTAGAAGAGCGGCCAAGCTGGATATGTTGAAGAAAGGGATGGAATATATGTAATGTCCATGCATTGATTACGATAATCTGAAGATATTTACCAACTCAGTACAGATCGAAACTTACTTGATTCGAAGGGGTTTCAAAAATGGGTATACATATTGGACCAGTCACAGTGAAAAGAAGATTATACAAGAAGATAGTTATAATATCGTCGAGGGAGACAACAATATGCCAGTTGCAGACTGTGCTTTTGATGAGGATAGGTCACAGGATGATAGTTATAACATCGTCCGTGTCTCGATCTCCACATCCAGTGGCCCAAGAGGGACATCACCCTGAACCTGTCACATTGGCTCCCGTGGCTCCACCTCAAGCTCCGCTTCAGAAGCTCGTCGCATCGGCTCCCGTGGAGACGACACCAAAAATGTATCGCAAGCGAGGCGCTAAGGCCCAACCGAAGAAGATTAAGGCACCTCCTAGGCAATTGAAGTTTATTCTCGAAGTGTCCTTGGTCCCCTAGTCACAATTATCTAGCATTGGACTGGTTTGCAGAACTTTGCATACATGTATATGCTGATGACCAACATGAAGCCAAACCACCAAAGTGGATTCACCGTGAGATACAGGGAGGGGCATTTCCTCTATGACTTGGGCTGCTTCATCATGACCTTCGAAGATTTATTCTTAATATTCAACCTCGACAAACTCAACACCTCACTTCTATGATGCTGGACACTGTAAGTATACTGTACAATCATGTTCTACATTCACGTAATACTAATAAATGTCATAACTAATTGCTTATGTATAGATCCATGATCCAATAAGTCTAGCGACGGCAAGAACCGATGTGTTTCCTCGACTCACACTTGCTCTTTGAGCAATCCATCAATGATAATGCATCCTTCGTCCAAAATTACGTAACGAGGGGATTGTTTGCTCACAGTGACAAGGAGTACATCATGGTACCCTTCAACCAAGGGTATGTGTTTCACTAGTTGCCACACAAAATTTTATTTGTAGTACTTCATATGTAACATAAACTTAGGATTAATCACTATAGTGACATATATGACTAGGGGTCATTGGATTCTAATTGTGATTGTACCAAAGTGGAGCAAGATAATATATCTTAATTCCTTACTTAATGGCAACCACGACTTCACCTGTGTGCAACAAGCAATTGACAGGTAAACTCATTTCCTCTATACATAACTCTATTGTAAACATCCCTTCATTTGAAGTGGCTGAGGCTAAATTTTTGGAATCACGTAGGTCATTTAGTGTTTACGTTGCCCAGGGAGAGAGACATAAAGAATCCAGCACCACACTACGACACAGGACGCGATTTTCGGTACTCGCTACAATACAACAATCCTATATCACACTTCATTATAATGCCTCTAGAATTGACAATACCTATATATATAATTCTGTTCTACAGTGCCACTAGCAGATACAGGGCAACATATGTGCATTCTACCTTTGCCGCCATATGGAGGAATCATGGACGCTAAGACGAATGATCCAGAGGTTTGTCAACCTGCCAATAATTATTTTGTGATTATCAATATATATATATATATATATATATATATATATATATATATATATATATATGCTAATGACTTAACACTACTCCTAGTGACAGTGCATTGAATTCGATAAAAGTGCAATTGATCTTGACAAACTCACCAAAATTCGAGGAATGTTGTCCCAATTCTTGATAGCAGATGTCATAAACAACACTAGAGAGTTCCACCCCGACAATGGTGATTAGATATTGAAACATTGGATACAATTGTAATTACTCAATTGTGCTTAGTCAAACAATTCATTCAATTGTACTTTATTCAGTTGTTTAATTCATTTGTGAGATCTGTGTAACAATTGTCATTTGCTGTATATGTCATCTTCTTGCTTGTTTTCAGAGGGCATGGCTAGCATTTCCTGAGGCTAGCTGAAAAAATAGAAAAGAATGTAGCTTTTGAAATAGCTATCACAGACGATTTGGTGTTCCAAACCGTCTGTTATATGTACGATATCACATATGGTTAATATCAAAAACTGTATGTGATATTCCGCTATCACAGACAGTTGTGAAAAACAATCGTCTATGATATATACGATATAATAGACGGTTAATATCAAAAACCGTCTGTGATAGCAGAATATCACATATGGTTTTTCAAAATACCGTCTGTGTTTTAACTTATCACAGATGGTTTTAGAGTCATCTGTGATAACCACATATTATCATTGACACATAAATGCAGATGGTTCAACAACAATCTGTGATGACAATTTTGAGCCGTCTGTGTAACACCGTTTGTAGTAGTGCAAGTTGTAGCCTCACCACCTAAAGCTTCAGACCTAGCTCCACGTCCCGGTGGCAACATACTATGCGCCCTTCATCCCACAGGACAGCCCGCTGCAACCAACCCGGCAGCTCATCTATATTATTTCAATTGTGAAAAGAAAGGACACTTCACCAACTAAACCCCGAGTTGCCAAGTCTATCCAGTGAAGTTCAACTTGACAACTACTCCAACTCGAGGCTAAGCATCAACTCCTAACAAGGGCTATCAGACCCCACAAGCATCAAGAGCAACATCAACGCCAAACCAGGGATGTGTAAACCATGTCACGGTAGAAGAAGCACAGGAAGCCATTGGAGTGGTGATGGGCACATTTTCTGTTAAGTCAGTACCTACACATATTTTACGTAATACTGGGGCTTCTCATTCATTCATATTGGGAAGTTTGTTGAAAAGGCTTATATTTCCAATTTTTAAGCTAAAGAAATCCACGGTACTTAGCTCACCTGGGGGCCCCTTAATTGCCATGTTAGTAAGTCCTGAGTAGAGATTGCCATATAAGATTTTGGGTTCTTAGTAGACCTTATGGTGCTACAATCCCAAACACTAGACATCATGTTAGGGATGGATTGGTTGGCCAGATCCAAATGAATAATAGATTGTGCCAATAGAGAGGTTGTACTTACTAAGTACCATGTATTAACAATAAAGATTAATGTGGATCGTCCCTATCTTTTCGGTCGCGCAATCTATTACCTTGAAGATACACCTCTAGAAGGAATACCAGTAGTTCAAAAATACCCAATAGTTTTTTCAGAAGAATTATCTATAATGCTACCAGACAGAGACATAGAATTTATCATCAACCTTATATGGAATTCCCCTACAACAATAGTTATCAATGTAGCTTGAAGATGTACCCATTCGAAGAACTTTATGGCAGAAGTGTAGGACCCCTCTACATTGGTTGGAAGCAGGAGAAGCTTATATCTTTGAGCCAGATACTCTTAGGCAGGTAGAAGAGAATGTTCATTTGACCAGAGACTGCCTACGCTGCGTAGTCCAAACAGAAGAGTTATGCCGACAACCGTCATAGGGAGCTAACCTTTGAAGTTGGCGACCATGTTTATCTCAAGGTGTCACCTCTTTAAGGAATTTGGAGGTTTAAAGTTAAGGACAAGCTCGCACCAAGATATGTAGGCATGTTCCCAATCACTGCCAAGCGTGGAGAAGTAGCCTATCAACTGGAATTGCTCGCAAGTTTAGCAGACATCAACAATGTATTCCATGTCTCACAACTCAAGAAATGTCTCAGAATACCTGAAGAACAAACCCCAGGATACCATCAAGCTCTAGAAAGATCTAACTTATTCCGAGCATCCAATCAAGATCTTGACATCATGGAGAAGCAAACGAGGCACCAGATCATCTGCCTTTGCAAAGTTCAGTGGAGCAATCACTCAGAGAGATAAGGTACCTGGGAGCATGAAGATCAGCTAAGGATAGACTACATGTTCATGTTCACTAAGTAGTTCGAATCTTGGGGTTGAGATTCCATTTAAGGGGGTAGGATCTGTAACATCCCATTTTTGGGAATGTAAAATTTGCTTGATTGAAAATTTAGAATTGAGTTTGAATTCAAAAAGTCCATCTCAAATTTCACTCGAGTTTCAAATTCTAAATTTTCAAAAACCCTTCTTGGGCCAAGCCCATCCCACCCATGCATTCCCCCTTGGCCACCTAGCTTGGCCAGGCCCAGAAAGCCCCTGGCTTGGCGCGTCTGTTGCCTCTCACAACTATACTTCCATAGTGCGTGCCACACTTGATTGTGCTAAGCCTCATGCTACACCACCCCTAACCCACCCGGACCTCCTCCACGCAGCACGACACCTACGTCCGCACCATTCTGAGCCAAGTCATCTCTACGTGCCCACATCCTCACCTGACTGTTGCCTCTAAGCATTCAATCAGTCTTAATTCCCCACTGTGCCGTGCGCCGAGCTCCGCCATCTCTCCTACCGTTGTGTTTAGCTTCGCTGCCTCGGAACTCTATGCAGGCTTTGAAACTGTCCAATGCTAAAGGCTCCCTCCCATGGCTATAAAGCATGCACGTCGAGCTCCTCTCATCCCCAATTGCACCCACATCATCTCCTTTGCCATCGAAAGCCACCTTCCCCTTCGCCTTTGACCAAATCGCCACCACCAATGCCATTCTAGCATCATGGTGCCTCAGCCCAATTGCTTGCGTCTGGAGCATCGCACGAGGAGCCCAAAGTGACCCGACCCTTGCCGAGCCTTACCTCTCTCTGGCAAGCCCTCTACAATGACTACCCCACCGCCGCTTTGGCTCCCCGTCGACAGACTGCTCCGAGCATCCCTGAGCTTCATTGTCACCCTCGATGAGTCCCCTCCTATAGTAGATGCTCCCATAGCAAGGAACCGAGTTTTAGCATCGTGGAGAGTTGTAGTGACATGCTCCCTCTTTTGCCACTGCCTAGCATCACCGTCGACCGCAATAGACTCTAAATTTGACTGCGCCACCTTGCCAAGAGGTTCACACCATGGTGAGGAACCCATTTCAAACCATGCCTCCAGCCGCAGTCCCACCCCTCACTAGCGATGAGCTTCACCTCACTTCAGTAGGGAAGACGGCGACTACCGTGATGTGGTTTGAGTTTAAACATGCTTAATTAAGCTCCTTAATGCCTGTTATTAGTGTGCATTAAACCGTTGCTGACCTATGGGCCATCCTCATTTAATTAGCCACTTGTCTGTATGACTTGTAGGCCCCTCCGAGTTAAAAACATTTTTTAACTAGTTAGTTTAGTGTGAGCCACTAACAAGTGAGCCCACCATACTATTGGCACAGTAAATGTGTCCCACCTGTCATTCCCTCTGTCGTTTTCTTTTAAGAAATAAATCAAGTTAAATTTAAATGCCATGCGACCCAACTATTAGTCTCAATGCCTTTTTCAATGGAAAACAATTCAAAAATTAAATAAAAATCAAAGGACCCCACTATCAGAGAGAGAAATTCTCTCTCCTTTGTTTATTTTTTTGATTTAACCTAAATTCGAACTTTGGAGAGTCCATTCTCTTTCATTTTAACTCCAACTTTAATGAAATTTACTTTTAAATTTTTATAAATTCAAGATCTATCTAATGGCCATGGAATTGTTTAATTTGGAGTTCATTTGAATTTTTATTTGTACTTATTTATTTTTGTCACTTGTTTATTCTTTTTTTATGCGATCGTCTGAGTAAAGTATGAGGACATGGTAGAGCCCCAGTGGGAGACAACTCCAGAATTTCAAGATCAATCCACTTGTCAGATAGGCAAGTTAATGCTTTGATAATATTGAACCAACATTTTATACAAATTTATATTCATTTAAATTATCAAATTGGATTCTTTATTTATTATGCAAATGTATGTTAAACTTAAGGATAGATACATTCCTATTTGATATTGTTATACTATTATACCATCCCTTTGATACTTGAATCACATGATCCTTGTCACTCTAGATATTTAATGGTAACCTTACTAGCTATAGTTGCACTTAAATGTCATGCTAGTCTTGCTTAAATATTAGTGCATTAATTGGCCTAATCATCATTTTTAATCATGAAACTTGTTTTGGGCAGTCATTGGAAAGAAATGACTGTGATATTTCAGATAAATTAGTTTTGTGCTTCTCAAAGCTCTAAAACTTGGTGTTACCATATCTGGACGGATGGTACGATGGTTGGTGCAGATGTAGCATGAGAAATTATGGAATGTGGCATGTACTACCCAGATAGTTTTAGAGACTTAATCCTGTAATGACCTCTCAATGTAAAATAGTACAACTACAATTTATAATGGTGTCGACCTGGCTAAATATTTTGTATCCACTAGTATGAGATGCACCATTGGAGTGATCCACGAGTTGTGTCACTAGTTTTAAGTCGTCATGGATACAGGTCATGTCGCTGGTGTAAACCGCCGTGTGGCATAAGAGGGGATTTGAGTGTAGTGGACATAACCAACCTCAAATGAAACCTTAGCAAGTGTAACTTACATTTGGGGATGCACTGTAAAGAACATGTGGTGATCTTCTTGATTCATATGTCTAAGAAAATGTGTGAAACATAATAAGTCGACTATCTCTTGTGGGTAAAGTGTACCGTCTCTATAGAGTATAAACTATTTGAACAATCATGTCTATGGTTAAGAATGGCATGGAAACTTACTTGAGTTAGTTCTATTTTGAAAACCTTATGGGTAGGATGAAAACTTGTCAATATAACCCTGATTTTGGCTTTTCTCTATATGGATGTAACCCAGTGCTACTAATTAGGTGTATGTAATCATAGTAAGGAAAAACTAGTATATGGTGGATTGAGCCATATAACAGGTGGATAGAACCTACGCCATTATAAATATTGCACTCTTTCATTCTTTTTAATAAAATATGGTTTAGTTAAAATGCTAAGTCATAGAAATTCCCTAAAGTTATAGTTTTTGAATGTTACTTTTAGCAAATAAAAGAACCCGAATCAACCTTTGTTAAATCTTGCATGTATAAATATTGTATTATGTGTGTTGGCTCGCAGAACACTGTTGCTTGTGCTCACCCTTGCTCACAAAATCCTTCATAACCTACGGACTAAGAACATTAGTGTACTATGACGTTTTTGGAGTTGATGGTGAAAAGATGGAGGAGATTAATTTAGTCTCTAGGTAGTTTAGGTCTCACCCTAGTCTTACTAACTAAGTTGGTGTTTGTGAACACCAATATTATCCAAGTATTTGGTTAATATTGGTCACATACAATTTACAATTTACCCCAATTGCTTGCTTGTGATGAGATGTGCCTTCCCCTTTTGCTTCTGCTACGACTTCTGCAGTGGCTACGGCTTCCGCATTTATGTAATGTATTCTTTTGGCCTAATCGACTCTATTGTAAACTTGACCTGATGCGATCTATTTGAACTCTGATGAATGTATTATTTTTGTATGGTATGGTTTTCATTATATATGAAATGATTCAATGATGTATTCTGTGAGTACTATCTACTGATCTAGGAAAATAGTACAGTAGCTTCGCAGAGGACTCTTGATTGGCTAAATCCAGGTCCGACAATTGCTCTTTGGTTGTTCTATGCGTATGGAGAGATTAATTAGCTATATATTGTACATTGCATCAATAGGTTACTGACTCGAAATTCATCAACCATATAATACAATATGTACTATATATATATATATATATATATATATATATATATATATATATATATATATATATATATATATATATATATATATATATATCATGAATAAGTATAGTCTGTGAAAGGAGATAAATTACTCGAAGAAAGAATAATGTTACACTCGCGAGAGGAATACCTTAAGAGCTAATCATCGCAAAGTGCTCCAGCTAACTCGAGGCGTGGGAAGCGTGCACGCATGGAGTATACTTCTCTCCTAACTGATAAAGGCTAGGAAAAGGGGGGAATTGAAAAACTACAAAGTTCACTCGCACAGGACTCTTCATGTTTATTATTTGAAGTTGCGCTTTGCTTCGTTTAGCAGCCAAAGGGAGGGCTGCTAAATACCCCTAACATACTTGAAACTTGGGGCATCTCAACTAGGCCACGTAGGACGTCACTTCTCCGTGCCACATCAGCCAATTTGTGCTCACCTGGAGGAGAAAGAGGGAGAGAGAGTATGTTGTCCCTGCATGCCTCCGTGCACTCGAGCATAAACGTCCGTCCAGAATAGGGGTAAAAACGGATCAGATAGTTTCCGATCGATCTGGATGAAAACGAATACGGATTATGTTGGATTAGAATTTCTTCGGATAATTTTCGGATCGGAAACAAATACAGATTTTTTTTTGTCGGAAATGAATACGAATATAGTAGGCTTGATATCCGGCGAATACGAATACGCATATGGATTATTCGGATAATGCAGAATTGGATATCCGGGATTTCAGTCCAACATTACCCAGCCCAAGCCAGCCTCTCTCATCTCCCCTGCCACCAGCCCACTAGCCCAACCAAGCCATAAGCCTCCATTACCATTAGGCATTAGGTTCCCTAGTCATATTAAATTACAAATACTACTAACAAATATTTATGTTTATTAAAAATAAATTTAGTATTATCGGTAAATTAAAATTTGTACTGATTAAATTGATATACTGCCATTTAAATCATTCTGATGCAAATTTAAATTCTTAATTAATTTATTAGTCACATGTAAATGGTAGAAATCCATTAAGAATTATTTAGGACTTTAGAAAAAATTAGCTGCCATTTGAAAATTTAAAATCTATACAATGGTATGACTATTGTGGATAAAAAATAGTTACCTTTGTTTAGATTTCATTAATGTTTTGACAAGATAAACTATTTATGTATTTTCATTGATTTTGGATGTATAGTTTAAGAGGTTTTCATGCTCCGATAAATATTCGTAACCGTATTTGTTTCGATTCGTATTCGCTCCATATCTGTATTCGATATTATTCATATTTGTATCTGTATCTGAGGTATCCATATTCGTATCCGCATCCGAGAAAAAATATGAAAACAAATATAGTAGAGACATTATCCATCCGTATTCGATCCGTTTGCATCCCTAGTCCAGAACATGGTTTATGGGGGCTCGAGAGGTGCGATAGCTAGGCGGCGACGAGGTCTCAATTGGCAGTGGTACAGACAACAAAAATTGGCACAAGACTTACTTTCATGAGCAATACAAGGGTCTAAATTTATACATGGTTTTGTGTAATCATACGTGATTACTGTGACAATTTTGAAATACGAGAAATTGCTTTCACATTCTCAGTTGGACGTACCACCAAAAATGTCGACCAATTAATATTGAGTTAGGTCGCCGGCACTAGCTAGCTCTATGCATGGATAATTGGCCTAGTTTCCTCTCATGTCATGGAATGCCGAATGAGAATAATTCTTTCTGTAGACGCGAATCTATCGAACAAGGGATTACTACTAGCTAGAGAGTTCCTTCCATCATTGCTTCTTGGTGGGACGGTTAGAACGGATCAGGATTAGATAGAGACTCACATCATCAGATTTTTCGTATATATAACGCCGAAATGCGCCGGAGCACTATCATTTAGATGCACGAATTCAATTTAAATTAGAGTATATTTTTCAAAAAAAATAATTTTAGGGTACGGTGTATATGCATCTATAACAATTCAAATGAAATGCATACGTTTGAAAAACTGTACTCAAATTCAAAGATTTTGAATGAATCTAGATGACATACTTTGGTGATTTTTATATAAAATCAATACATACCTACAATCAAACTATCATAAAAAAGACAACTGCAGTTCAAACTTGTTTGAACTAGTTATTAAACTAGTTCAACTTAATATCCAAAATTTTTTAAAAGTGATACATAGCGAAAATACCTATTTTAGATTATAGTGCTCTAATACCATGGTATCCCAGATAATTATTATTTATATTTATATATAAAGAGGGACCATGTGGGCAGGTCTATGTCAATTTGTGATGAACAATTAGGCCCCGTTTGGCACAGCTCTAGCTCTGAGATCTATGCTGGATCTGTAGTTTGTTGACTAAATTAAAGTGATTTAAATATTTTTATTTAATATATAATATAAATGAAATGAGTCATGTAAATGCACTTAACATGCCTGCAACTCTAGATCCAGGATTTCCTAGAGCTACAGATGACCAGCTCTAGGAAATCTGCAGATTTCTTAGAGCTAGAGCTCTGCCAAACGGGGCCTTAGTAGCTGGTTTGAGTTGAATCTAAAATTTTGCAAAGGGTTTATGATTCTCTAAAAATTCAAATTGCTAACAGGTCTCATGCGGTAGTATTGGCGGGGCAACAATGGTAGTACTGGCTTGTGGTTGTGGTAGTACCGGCATGATAGCCCCAGTACTACCGCAGGTGCAGTTCGACCAGTGATTAGGTGACATTAGCTATTTTCCAATATGGGTTGTATCTGATCGATTTTGGGTCAACCAGGTCCGGTAGTACCAATGCAATACCGCGGTACTACCGGAGGAACAGTATGACTAGGCCTTATATGACGATACTATTGGGGTGGTAGTATCGGCCTTGGCAAGCGGTCATATTGCTCCCCTGTCACCGAGAATTGGGTGAGAGCTAGTAGTACCGGCCAGTGGTTGGCCGTGTAGTACCTGCATGGTATGACCGGCATGGAGAGTATGGTCATACTGGCTAAGGTAGTTACATTCTAAAAATTGGGAATTGTGAGAGATTTGATCATGGGATGATCTTGGAACTCTTGTCATGGTTACATTGTGTTGCATGTTGCATATTTATTCTAACGTGGGTCAAGTTATGAAGAACATGTACCTGAGAAATGATTTCTTGGTCTTTGGATGTGCAACAGAGCTTGGAGGCAACTATGGTCAATGATGGGTGACCAAGACTAAGTCAGATTGGAATGAGGTACAAAACGATCAAGTTGTTTATGTAGGATGGTTGGGCTAAAGCATGGTACATGGTTAAGTCAAGGTATGCGTTCAAGGGAAGGTTCGAGCAACTAGTTGAATCAAGTAGTTTTGACGGTTCAAGTGAGGTGTGGTTTGATGGAAGCCGGAAACAGGAGAGAGTCACCGATGAGAGGAAAACCATTGATAAAACTATATGTGGTGTGAATGGTGGTTTGCACAATAAGATGAAGACAGAGTCTAGAGTCTAGGAAAGGTGCTCAGAAGCTTCGTCGGGGGTACTTTGGAAAATATCCAAAACTAGACTTGAGACCTACTCCAAATCCACGACACCGGGAGATGCAAGGGAAGTGATTTAGGTTCAGGCTAAGATCATGTGTGTTGACTGGAACAAACACTCGGGTGTGAGTGGGTTGATCATTATAAGTACTTTAAAAAGCGTGTGTACAAGTGAAAAAAAACCCAGTGTTGTGGGGTTGACGGGTTTCCCCAATCCTTAGCTGATCTAGACCGACTGAGGGGGTGGAGAGCTAGGGTTAGCAAGGAAATAGTATAGAGTTTTAGGCTTAGACTAGCTCTTCCTCTCCTTCATGGTGTGAGTAAGAATGAGACTTGTGGATAGTCTTTTATAACCAGCAAGCTATAAGAATCATTCCTCTTAATACAATAGATCAATTTTTTTGTAATCCTTGTACTCTTGTCTCTCTTTCATGAGTTTTTGTTCTTGCTTGTGTTAATTTGGCTCTTTTCATACTGTTCTTGTTCTTGTTGTGATACATGATGTGTAAGAATCACTAGTAGATTTTTGGGATCAATCTTTGCCCAGCTAGACCACTTCTATAGTAAAAATCAAGATCTTGCCCAGTTCTTGCCTTGTCTTCATCAAGATTTATGATTTTATGATCGTAGCATTTCTAGTCTGAACCTTTGCTTAGATTACCTTGCTAGGACATACAAGAGATAATCTAAAAGTTCTTATGACTTAGATCCTCACAAGCAACAAGTAATTTTGGTTTTAGGGTTTGAACTTGTGACCTAGATCTCTAATTCTTCAATTGGATGGAATCAAGTCTAAGAACATTGTGTTTCTTGATGTGATTTGATTCCTGATATCCTTACAAAGGCCTATGCCGATTTTTGTAGTATTTGGACAAGGTTTAAATAAGTTCGTCAAATTTGATTTTTGTCCCGAGAGGTTTTTGCCTAGAATTAGGGCAAGCGGTAGTACCAACCTTCCTTGAGTGGTAATACCATAAGTGTGGTCATACCAACATAAAGTTGGCGGTAGTACCACCGTGATCATACCAGTGTGTTGTCAGCGGTACCGGTCCTGCAGTCGAAGTCTTGCTATTTGATTATTTTGGTCTCAGATCTCTGCAATTCTATTGTAAGAGGTGTAATTTTAATGTGGTGAATTTCATAGTCATTTAAGTGAAGATTTTGAATACTTAAAAAAAACTTTAGTAATTATTTATCACACTCTGATTGTTGACATCGGTCCAACACACATGTGTGTATTTATGTTGTGCACATCGATCATTTGCGATCTATTACCTAGCCCGATCGTTGGCGCGATCTAGCTTGGAGAACATATATATTCGTGCATTTCGTTTGTGACCGTCTTTATCTGTAAAGCAACAGAGATTTTTAGTACTAACGAAACGTACATATTCCGCGAGTTACGCTCCTTTTATGTTCGTGCCCATCGACATGAGGATGAGATGCTTGGTAAAGTTCACCTAATGATCTCTGGGTATATACTCCCTGCTATCTTGCTCACTCGTTGTTTCAGACACGTCCGGTCACCGTATGGAGCGTACCTACAAGCCTCGCCTGGATTACTTGCCACGGGGTTGCGAGGCGAGGTGTAAGACCGTAACAAGACTAGAACTGGAAGTTCCTATATGTACCAAGAGAATTAGGCAGGGTGTTACTCGCAGGACATAGGTATATTCTTTTTGGCTGCGGCTTGTGGCTTTTCGTTATGGCTTGTAGCTTTTGGGCTGTTTGTGTAAGAGATTATAGAGTAACAGAAACTCACATGTGGTTTTTGCCGATATAAATAAAATCAGTAAAATATGTACTACAATTAACTAGTAGACTCTATCTTAAAAAGATATTTCGTTTAAAAGCTAGTTACTATAGAAAAACTGAAAAACAACTTTTTAAAAGCTGAAAAGAACAGAGCGTTAGGATTGCGTCACCAACCCTTGCTTCATCTCCGGTGTTGCGACCGCGCCTCCTTTCTTGTATCCACCGCCACCACTTCATCATCTCCCTCATCGTGGGCGACGCCACAGTCTCTCCTCTCACGCAATCGGATCAGGAGGTGTGTACGAGGGCTCGGCAACGCGTATGTGAGAAGGAAAGAGAGAGGGAGAAGGGAGGGGAAGGAGATGGGCTTACAGGCAGACATGTGGGTCCCACCAGAATCAGCCATCCACATCAACCCAACTATTGCATCGGATGCCACCAGTGGCGGAGCAAGGCATTTGGGAGACCCATGCAAACTTTTGACGTGAAAAAACAGAGGCACGATGCGTTTCGACATTCAACATCGAAATCAAAATTGACTAAGAGTTTTACTCTAAGATAAACAGGGCATTGAGATTTGAGGATCCAAGTTAGGGGTGGGAATTGTTTGAACCGAACCTAACCTGGCCTGCCCCCTCTGCCCCCCACAGATCTTTGTAGATCCACAGGGTAACCACAGGATGAAGCAAGCAAGAACCAAATGATCCACTAAATACCACTATCCTAATGCCCTTTTTCACTCAACCCCCAAGGGAAAATTTTCCTGGATAAAAATTCCAGCCAATCAAAAAATAAAAAATGTTCAGGAAAATAGAGAATTCAAAAAAAGTTGCTAAACACATGCAGGGATACTCAGATCAAATCAACAAATCCACAAATTCCACATCAGATTCATTCAAGTACTCATACATTGGTAAATTCCAAAGTTTTGCTAGAAATACTCCCCTGATTTCCACACCAGTCGACCCACTGCAGGCAAAACAAAAATTCTTCCATGCTCTGTTTACATTTCATTTGTCCTCCTAATTAAGCAAAGAGTTTTGGTTCCTAACATAAGCATTACAAGTTCCAGCTAGTTTCAGTGATAACTAGCACATACTGCAGACCAATACAATGACCATGCCTCACTGCTCACCTTCATCAAGAGGTTTCTTCATTAATTCCACAGCCTTCTTTAAAAAAACCCCCGTTAATTCCATAGCCTTCTGTAAAAATAAAAAGGATACGCTTTTAACAGTTGGTTTATTTTAGTATACTGCAAACAAAAGGGTCTTTTTTTGAACAGGCAGGAGCACTGCCATATATTAAATGCCGAGATGGAAATTATATATACATGGAAGAGGGTGGCAGGCCTAAGAAAAGCCGCACCTAAGAGAAGAAATTAAGTTGTTACAGAGGAAGAAATAAGCTCCGCTAGTCTCTTTGCTCCCGGATCCAGGAGTGAGACTCAGCCTTAATTTTGGCGAGCAAGGATGTGGGGGAGGACGCTCTGGAACGAAAAATGCGAGAATTTCATTCTTCCAGATTTCCTAGATGACAAGCATCATTAGCAAAACTAGAGGCTTTTAAGGCACATCTGATTTCAGAATAACGTACTCCCACCAAAGGCGAATGGAAATGGCGGTGTGCTAAGATGAAGGGTCTATGGAGTCTAAAGCAATCCAATGGGCGTTGAGGGTCCATACTCTTTTCGTGTAGCAGCATTCAACAAAGAGATGGATGGTTGTTTCCAGGAAATTCCTGCAAAGGGGGTAAACCGATTGGTTTGATCAACCTCTCAAGGAGAGGTGGTCAGCCATCCACAACATGTTCTGCAGTGCCAGCCATGTGAAGATTTTGCATTTTTGGGGAGTGTACAAGCCTTCCAGACTAGGGGGGTTCATGAAGGTGTTTAAAGAGCCAAAGAACTGTGCTTTATAGGCTGAGACCGCGGTTAGCTTCCATTCGGAGTTAGCTTCTAGGTTATACTATCCCCCACCCCTTCTTGGAGGTTTAAGGAAGATATGTGGCCCAAAGGGAAACGAGTTCTTGAATATGCTAAGCAATTGGCCGGTCAACCCGCTGAGATCTTGAAGCCATTTGTTTGCAGTTAAGGCCGCATGCAGGGAGCGGTTCTTTCTTTTGGAGGTGGCAAACACGTGCGGAGCAATGTCATGCAAACGTTTCCCCTGAGCCCAAGCCGAGTTCCAGAAGCTCGCTATTTTACCATTGCCGATTGTAATGAAGGTGGCTACCACGAATAAGAGATTACCGTGCTCATCACATGGCGTTTGTATGCCTTTCCATGGCTTGTTTGTGGTTGCCCACTCATACCATAGCCATCATAGACATAGGGCTCGTGCAAAGCGTTGGAGGTCCAAGAGGCCAATCCCACCAAGGTGAGTGGGTCTGCACACCTTGTTCCAACTGACCTTGCATTTTCCTCCCATTAGTTGATCGGATCCAACCCAAAGAAACTATCTTGTCCATTTATTTAGGAACTGGAGCAGTCTAGCTAGTGGTTTGATGACAATGAGGAGGTATGTCACTTGGGCATTCAGGGCCGACTTTGCCAAAATTTTTCTTCCCGCAAGTGTCAACAATTTGCCACGCTAGCTTGAGGCAGCTGGACACTTTGTATTGTAGCTGTTGGAAGTGCAGGCGATGAAGTCTTCCAAGTGCAAGCGATAGCCCCAAATATTTTAGTGGGAAGGAAGCTAGAATGGCCAATAAGTCCTGAAGCACAACTTGTAGGTCGATCCCTTCGAAACGAATTGGTGCCACTTGTCTTTTTTGTAAGTTTATATGTAGGCCTGTAATTTCATCAAATTTCTTTAGGATGTGGACAAGGGCATTAACATCTTCCTGAGAAGGGTGCAAGAAAATATCGTGTCATCTACATAGAGGTTCGCACGGTTGCTGCCCCTCCGCGCAGAGGTTGGAGGAGACCTCGATCTGTAGCTATATTGAGGATGTTTTGAATGGGGTCTATTGCTATGATAAAGAGGAAGGGGGAGAGCTGGTCGCCTTGTCGAAGGCCTTTGCGGTGTTGAATAACATTTCCAGGGATGCCATTCAGGAGAACTATGGAGATTGCGGTGGGGAGGAGGCAAGAGATACAATCCGTCCAACGAGAAGGGAACCCCTTGATTGTTAGTAGCTTTAGTAGGTAGTCCCATTGTATTGAGTTAAAGGCTTTGGCAATGTTGAGCTTAAGGAGAAAGGTTGGCGTTCTTGTTCGGTGAAAGTTCCTCACGAGGTTTCGAGCGTATAGGAAATTTTCCTGAATTCATCTTCCTTTAATAAAAGCACTTTGGCTCTGAGAGACCAGGCTGTTCACGAAGGGGGCAAGACGCAAGGCCAAAGTTTTAGTGATGATCTTGGAAACCTTATGTATCAGGCTAATTAGTCTTTAGTATACGCTTTTAACAATTGGTTTGCACATACTGCAAACAAAAATGTGATAACTAGCAAAAAGATTGGAAGGGCAGCAAACAAATTGAAGAACAAGATCAACTTCAACTCCATGGAAACAGAAATAGAGAATTGCAAAGTATGGCAAGAAAAACAACTGACTCGTATGAGTAAAATCTGTCTGGGTGAACAAGTTGCTCCGGATACCAAAGTACACATGGAGCATGACAATGCCTGCATTCATTAGAAGCTTCTCAATGAATCTAGCCTTCTTGGGAACATTTTTCTCACACTCTAGTACCACCTCAGTTAGTGCCCCAAGCTTGAAATGCGTGTTTCTTAACAGGGTTGCATCATCTACAAGTCAGGGACTGCCACAAAAAATTATAAACATATGTGACCAGCCACCAAAATGAGGGTCAGGACAACACCATCAAGAACAATGTTTTCCTCCACTTGAGGAACAGTTGCCCAAGTCAAGCACCACAGAGTGTAGTAGTAGCACAAAGCACCATCAAGTAGATGAAATCACATGCAAACTCAAGGCAGCTTGAATTTGTGTAACGCCCTAGGGTCCAAATTGGCTCAGACCTAACCACATTCTGGATAGGCCATGCACACGTAGCAACCCGCTTGCACTTTCGTCCTCGCTTCGCGCAAAACGGTTAACCGGGGGTGCTACCTTTAGAACTCCTAGGCTTATATGTAAGTGCATCTCAAGGTAAGTTAGCAAGGTGGGACTAACCCAGAAATTCATGTGCACACACACATGGGCCAATATGAGCCGGGGTGTCACATACACCCCCCCTCAAAGGACCCGACATCCTCGTCGGACCAACATACCCACAACGGGGCAAATGATAAGGATCTCCCCTCTTGGCATATGTCCGTGCGTTCAGTGCCAGCACATATGCCATGTGTCCACTCCGGGCCCACACGCGCCATGTGCCATATGCCCGTGCCCCTAACCCGCACGCGCCCATGTAACCGCGAGAGTCGGCTCTGATACCATTTGTAACGCCTTAGGGTCCAAACCGACTCAGACCTAACCATATTCTGGATAGGCCACTCACACGTAGCAACCCGCTTTCACTTTCGTCCTCGCTTCGCGCAAAACGGTTAACCGGGGGTGCTACCTTTGGAACTCCTAGGCTTATATGTAAGTGCTTCTCAAGATAAGTTAGCAAGGTGGGACTAACCCAGAAATTCATGTGCACACACACATGGGCCAATATGGACCGGGGTGTCACAATTTGCATATTGGATTTCAATAACTTGTTAACTACCGTTTAATTTTCATCTAAAAAGATCAGCTTTGCCACACATTAAAGTACTATTCACAGTTGAGAACTTGACATATCATGCACAAATAGTTTCACATGAACAATAGCAAGAGTGCAAAGTTGGTTTGTTCTGTTGCAATACTACCTAAGTTATAGTATTGTTATATGTAAGTTATCACATACAACAATTCGACATAATACAATCTGATCTTGGTCAGAATTGAAATCACATGCCACAAAACCAAATTGAAGTTGAAAGAAGCCATACATGTTTTTGCTTAACCAAAGTGTTCATAGTTGAATATGGATGTAAATGTTCTACAGGAATAAAGAAGTCCTAAAATCTTACAATACATGTAACTCTGTAAGTCATACTTGAATATCATCTTCTTCATTGAGGTCAAAAATCGAGTCCATTCTACATCGACTAGTACCTAAGGTTCAAAAGAAAGAAAGAACAAATATTACATTTCTTGAATCATTAGGAGAAATTGCAAAGAGATTAGACTTAGGGTTTTAACAGATGCTCTCAACCAATCGTGAATGCAGACAAGCGCTTCAACTGTCTTAGGAGTCATTCAGCTTTCGAAGTCAGAGATGACTCTTTGACCGGTGCTAAATGCAGACTCAGATGCCATCGTTGAAGTAGGCACCGCCAAAACATCCTTAGCCATGCGAGCTAGAGTTGGATGTTCAAGAGAATTCATTCGCCACTAGTTCAAGATATCAAAGTGACCACCTTGAGGGGGTGGGGGCTTCGCTAGATATGTTTTAAGTTTTGAGGACATCAAGCTTGCTAAGCGGACCCTAAGACTAAGGTGCTGATCCCAATCTGCCAGTCGGTCACTACCATCTGCACCCATCCCAATATCACCACTTTCTTGAGGAATAAAATCTGAGTTGTCTCTATTCAATTGAGCATATTCATTAAAGAGACGTGTGAACACTTTCTTCACTCTTGCAAGTATAGATGGAGCCTTACTCCCAAAAGCTGGGAGAAAGCGGAATTGAAGAAAGGCAAACTTGAACTGTGGATTCAAAATTACAGGGATTGATAATGCCATCCATGATAATTTTCAATATTTTTTGAATTTTTTCTGCATGTATTTAACCATGGCATGAATACCAAGATCCACCTCAGAACCCTCCCTCTCTAAAGCAAGCTTTACTTCCCAAATCTCATGAAACCATAGTTTTTCTTTGAGCCTGAAATCCCAACCATAGCATCATAAAACACTTTTAGTAGCTACACACCACTTCCACCCTTTCCCAATCATCAAAAGTTTGTTTATATATGTAGTTTTAATCTTGCAGCCCTAGAGAATCAAAAGCTCTTCTAAATTTCATAGCTATAGCAATCATATGGTAGGTTGAGTTCCATCTAGTAGAAACATCAAGGCGTGGGTGCACGACATTTGAAATGCCTAGCTGTGTAACTATCTTTTCAAACAATTCCTTCCGACATTGGGGGTCCCCAAATGTATTTCACACTCCCCCGAATCTTGGTGACAATGGGGTTAACAAACCCCCAGCCTACTTGGCATATCAAGTTCAAGACATGAGCTGCACAACGCTAATGCAAAAATCTGCCTTGTCCAAGTAACATGTTCTTATCTAACAAGTTAGCCTTCAACAATATAGCCATTGCATCATTGCTGCTGGTATTATCCAATGTGATTGTAAACAACTTGTTTGCGTAGTTCCAATCTCATATAGACTTCAAGACTACATTGAACACAGCTACACCAGTGTGCGTTGTCTCTAAAACAGAGAACTTTATAATTATCTTCTGCAACTTTCAATCACTATTTATATAGTTACAAGTGATGCACATGTAGTCTAAGGTCTGATTGGAAATCCACATTTCCATCATCAAAGAAATCCTCGAGTTGGAACTATTGAGCACCTTCTTAAGAGCTTGCTTCTGCTCCTTATATTGTTTGAGGTAATTGTTCTTCGATATTTTTCTCGATACCATCTTGAAGAGTGGATTTAGACTAGAGACAAACTTCTGAAATTCATCATACTCCACAATTGAAAATGGTAACTCCCGAAGCACAATCATTCTAACCAACTCTCTGCGTATTACCTCATGATCAAAACTCCAATCTCTCAAGGTCACACCATCCGGAGACATAACCGTGGCATTCTACTTATCCACAACTTTAAGTACCTTTTCCTTTCTTTGTATCTCATTAGATGATTGCACAAAGCACTTGTTCCTACCTCACGTTTAGCTCTAATCTTTCCATTGCAATGCTTACATTATCCCTTTGTAACAACTCCATCAATATGGATAGGCATGTATTCTCGCCGAGCCTTAGATCTGAACTTTCTTCCATCTCCAAGAAGTGAGCTTCTAATATCAATAGCAACATCATCATCATCTTTCTCTTCATCACCTTCTTCATCCTCACACATTTCGGTATTAATAGCAATGCCTATCAAGGAACGTTGGAGATCTTATATTATCTTAGAATGCATTTGAAAACTTAGACAACGTAATGGCATAAATATGGAAAGCTACAAGTGCCTCTCCAATGCAAATACAAAACCAATTATCAGCAAGTTGCTAAAATACAGATAATGTATAGCATATGCTGACCGAATGGTTAGAATATTCAAAACAAGTATTTTGAAATTTTTAATGCGCCAGCAAAAAGAAATACTAACAAAAATTGTTTGACGGATGTGTACCTCAATATCTAATCTAAAGGTAGTGAAAACATTTGTTGATGTCAGAACAGCTAGAAGCTAACACAGCATCCAGTTCAGGTTCCAATACATGCAGTGAGGGACACACTCAGAAACAATCAGATGACTAAAATTGGTTTCAATGAAACTTAACTGGCAAGACTATGTCTGGTCTAAATTAGTTGAAGGCTTGGCTAGCCAAGGACACAAAGGAAAGCAAGGCTATTAATTGATGTTGACTTAAGAACAGATTAGAAGATCCCAAAATTTGATTTCAAGGAAGATCAGACAAACAATTGAGTCACACTATACAAAGAACTGTGGAGTTCGACAGTTCATTGAAAAACTGAATAGAAGTCAACTGAACAACATTTGGACATCTCTTGTAT
Organism: Dendrocalamus latiflorus; assembly: GCA_017311315.1. NCBI lineage: Eukaryota > Viridiplantae > Streptophyta > Magnoliopsida > Poales > Poaceae > Dendrocalamus > Dendrocalamus latiflorus. The sequence continues at coordinate 23,355,607 of CM029615.1, forward strand.
AGATATCCACACTACTACAGAAAACCCTATTACAGACGGTTCAAAAATGTCATCACAGACAGTTTTCTGAACCGTCTGAATTTATGGGTCAGTGATAATCGAAGGTTATCACAAACGGTTTTCGAACCGTCTGTGGTATAAATATCACAGACAGTTTGTAACTAAAAACCATCTGTGATAGCTGATAATCACAGACGGTTTGTAAGTAAACACCGTCTGTGATAGATGATAACCACAGACGGTTTTTAACTAAAAGTTTTTATTTAAAACCGTCTGTGTTATTCTCTTCTACCCCTAAATCTATTTCTGTTTATTGGCTAGCCTCAGGAAATGCTAGCCATGCTCTCTGAAACAAGCAGATCAACATGTACATGTATACGTCCAATTCACATCTCAATTCATTTCACAAACATAAAACATCCATTTTGCAAATCAATTAATTGAAATGAAAACAAGCAAATATAGTATGAAACACAGTACATATTTTATTTTTATTAAGATTACCTACCATTACAATATCCAAAACAACAAACAGGTTGCCCATCTAGCTAACACAACAAGAAAAGAGAAAAGCAAAGATCCTCTATGCCTAGGCCTTCTCGCCCCTGATGCAGCGCATGAGCTAGATGTCTTTGACGCCCACCATCGTCGGCGTTGATTGAGCGATGCCTTGTGCATCGTCTGCTTCGTGGGGTTATTATGGTATGGGTCAAGGAGGAGGAGGATAGTAAGGAGGAGGAGACCAGCAAAGAGGAGGAGAACAGAAAGGAGGCTGGGTTCTGGTGATTATTTATAGGGGAGGGAGTGCGAAATTTTTTAGCACGGGGACGGAGAGGCGGAGCTACGATCCGTGGGGTGAGGATTGGTGCATTTCTATTGGCTAGGATTGGGTTGAGGAGGATCGACGGGCCCAGCGGTCAAATTATCATAGACGGTTGGTAGCTAGAACCGTCTGTGATGAATGAATATCACAGACGGTTCTATATGCCAACCATCTGTGAATTAGAGCACAAAATTTTATATACCGATACAATATAAACAACTAGTCTGAAAAGATAAAATAGCAAAGTTTTATATGGCTTATATATACTCATTTGAAAGGTTTCGATGAGATCTACAACTTTTCAGTTGAAGCAAAATCCAAATTCTGAAAGGAAGACTAAGAAAAAGGGCAAAAACAGAAACTAAAAACTTGCGATGCAGATTTAGGTCCAAAGATGGCCGATTTTGGGGGTCTTGGAGAGTGAATAGCACAAGCGGGTTATTTTTTTGGGATCAAGCTCATCGTTAGCTTTCCAACGAGTACAAGAACGTCGAAAACGGACACTGTATGCAAAAGTTATGTCCGTTTTACTGAAGGTGTCTCAAAACTGAATACTACTTGGACTCAAGCGGGAAATTATGAAATTTTGGGGAATTGTAAGGCAAGAAATATATCACAGACGGTTTTTAATACGAACCGTCTGTGATAACTTCATTATCACAAATGGTTTATCACAGATGGTTTTTAATAAAAAACCGTCTTTTAATAAAAACCGTCTATGATACTGGAATATCATAAACGGTTCATCAGTAAGAACCGCCTGTGATACTCGTTTTCTCCGATGCCATCAACATAGACGGTGTCCAAATTAAAACCGTCTGTGTTAGTGTCGGTCACAGACGGTTTCGTCAAACCGTCTAGTATTAGGCTTTCTGTAGTAGTGCCAGGAGATCAATCACATGTATTGAAGTCAACTATCCCAGCCTAGAATGAATTAGATTGTATGCAGAGATTCTATCACTACACCATGACCCACTTTTCCCTACAATTATGTGTTGGTAAATCAAGGGTTTTAACTACACATTGTGTGTTGGCAATTGTATAACTTTTTAGCATCAAATAAACTGTCGCCAATAATACTGTAAGGCTACAAGTTATGTGTCGGCGTTTCTCCTTTTGACAGAAAAAGTGTCGGCGAAAGTTTTTAGACAAAATATGTGTCGTTGTAGCCTAAACAAGCCACTATCTAAGTGTCGCCAAAGGTGTACGCCCAGCACCAAATAGATGCCAACTGTGTGCGCGGGAGACGGAAGGGAAAAAACAACACGCGCTAAAATAAAACCATGCGCGGGAGCTAAATATTGAGCCCACTAAAACGGCTGCCTTCGTGAAACCCTAACCCGACTTATACTCAACTACGCCAGCCGCCGCCACCCATTGAACTCCCACTCCCCCCAGTCACTCAGTCAGTGCCCTCACTCCTCACCCAGACTCTCCTCCGCGCTCTGCCGCTGCCCCCACCCGCCGAGCCGCCGCCCCCACCCGCCGCCCCCACTCGCCGCCGTCCTCCGATCTGCTGCCGCCCCCACCCGCCGCCCCCACCCGCCGTCGTCCTCCGATCTGCCGCCGCCCCCACCTGCCGAGCCGCCGCCCCCACTCACCGAGCCGCACCCGCAGCCCCCCACCCGCCGAGCCGCCGCCCCCACCCGCCGTCGTCCTCTGATTTGCCGCCGCCCCCACCCGCCGCCCCCACCCGCCGTCGTCCTCCGATCTGCCGCCGCCCCCACCTGCCGAGCCGCCGCCCCCACTCACCGAGCCGCACCCGCCGCCCCCCACCCGCCGAGCCGCCGCCCCCACCCACTACCCCCACCCGCTGCCGTCCTCCGATCTGCCGCCGCCCCCATCCGCTGAGCCGCCGCTGGTGATTTTCTAGTAATTTCTCATTTTCTGGTAATTTCTCAATTGACCCTTCTACTCATTTTCTGGTAATTTATCAATTCCAGGGTTCATTTTCTGGTTCATCGAATTGGTGGTTCATCGAATTGGTGGTTCTGAGTGTCAAAGCCTCGGTGGTCTGGCTTAAGTGTGGTTTGGATTAGTTTGCCTGCTCGGGCGTGAACGATGCCTGCTCAGAGTTCAGAATTAGCTTAGCGGGTCGAGTTGGAGAAATTGGTACTTCGTTTGGTGAGTTGGCCTTGAATTGTTTATGCTTCATATGTGAGAGAATCACAGCCTGGAGTTTTAGGTGACTGTGGGGTGGGGTTGGTTTTGTATCGTCGTATAGTTTATTTGCTTATCGCTTTGGTGAACATTTGCATTTATTTTAAGTTTTAGACTTAACTTTGGTACCGAATTGCCATGATTTGTTGCGGGATGGTGTTCTCTTTTTTTTTGTCTCACACAGCGTTAAATTGTGTTTTTTTGGAGAGGGATAAATGTGCTATATGCTGCTTGTGTGTGATTTTGTGGAGGAAGTATTTAAGTAGCAGCAATTTGGATATTGAACTCCCTGTTGGGTAGTTTCCATGACTTCGAGCGGACAATCTGTGGTTATGTGGAGAACCTCACGTCAGGACTGCTTATGCTTGATCATGGGTGAAGCAGCCTGCTTCGTTGGTTCATTGGTGCTTGTGTCTAGATTATAATAATTAAGGTTCTGCATCTTGTTTTTTGTGTGTCTCCAATTTCTGCAGCATCCCATATTTTGCACAGATTCTGAATTCACTGTATTATACCTTATGATCTTCCCCTTTACTGTCTTCTGATTGCGTGTGTTCTGCAATGACAGGTCAGACAATGATCCAGCAAGATACTATGATGGCTACACTAAACTAAGAACATGGGCTTACAGTTCTCTTGATCAATACAAGGTGCGTTACATGTATATGCATTGTGCTTCGCATTCACGCCTCGAGTGCATGTGATTGTTCTATGCAATTGTAGCATTTGCAGCTACTTTTAGGCATGAAGCTGCTATATCCATACTGTTCTTTTTATCACCCTGCTAGTCTTTCTTGTATGAGTGACTGCATGCTACTCGCAAAGGAGTAATTTACTTGTTTCTCTTATTGAAAATGATCATGTCTGCTATACACACCAAGCATCCAGGATCATGGCTGAATGCTTCCATATTAGCTTCATGAATTACGGTGCAAATTCTGAATTCTGAGTTTTTTTCTTTCTTGTGCATGTTGCAAAGTATCCAATAAGGAAGCACTAAAGGATTCAACTCTTCGAATTCTTTTGTACACAAGTTGTCGCGAACTGTAGCCTGCAAGTAAGTTTGCTTGTGCTAAAGTTTTCGACTTATTTGTATTGCCTTGTGTGATTAATTAGCGTTGGCAATATTCTCTACAGGGAGCTCGAGCAAGTTGACCTTCTAGTCTTCATCAGCTTTTCTACTATCATTGCTTGATTGGTATGCTTTCCTTTTCTTGTGAATGCTGTCTCTGCATTTGCCATAAAATTGCAGGTTGTGTGTGATCTATGATGTGATGATTTTGAATTCTTAAAACTGGAATATTAAACATTTATCAAATTTTGACACTGCATTTTGTAAAAGGTGCGACATGGATAAAACATGGATGGATCAGCCTAGGTACATTATAAACCTATGACCATATACTAGAATCTGCATACATACGGTATTTGGTCTAATATGTTGATAATTATATGTAGGCAAACCCTTGAGTATAGAGAAGGAGTTGATATGTTTTTAGAGTTTGCCTTTAGTAATTCAGCAAAAGGAAATCAGATTTTGTGTCCCTGCAAGGCATGTAAAAACTCTTGTTGGAGGGTCCGTAGTACTGTACGTGAGCACTTGATATGTGAGGGATTTACGGAAGGATATATAACATGGGTGAATCATGGTGAACCCAGTTCCAGTTTTTTCACAAATAGTAGACAATCTGAAAGGGAAGAAGTAGGGAACCCAAATGAAGAGGATGATATTTCTGGTTTACTTCAAGACGTAGCAGGGGGTTTAGATGTCATGGGGGACTTAGAAGTGAACGAGGGGCAGCACAATGAGGATATGGAAGCTTTTTACAAGATGGTAGAAGATGCTGGCAAGGAACTATATCCAGGTTGCAAGTACTCGAAGCTACGTTTCATTGTAAGATTACTCCATATCAAATTCGTTGGGCGATGGAGTAACAAAAGCTTCGACATGCTACTAGAGTTACTTAAGGATGTCTTACCTGAAGGGTCATCACTTCCTAAAAACTTCAATGCGGCTAAAAAAATAGTAAAAGGCGTAGGTCTTGGGTACATGAAAATTCATGCATGTGAGAATGACTGCATACTGTTTTGGAAAGACCATGCAAAGAAAAATGTTTGTCCAACATGTAACACTTCAAGATGGAAATCAGAAAAGAGTAGTCCTAATGGAAAACGTGTGCATAGGGTTCCTAAGAAAGTTCTACGTTACTTTCCTATAAAGAAAAGGCTGCAGAGGTATTTTATGTGCTCAAAAACAGCAAGTGACACAAGGTGGCACGATGAAGGACGCACGAAGGATGGTTTGCTGAGGCATCCAGCTGATGCTCCTTTATGGAAAGATTTTGACTCTAAGCATCCACAATTTGCCTCAGAGAGTCGAAATCTTAGACTAGCTGTAGCTAGCGATGGCTTTAATCCTTTTAGGACCATGAAATCAACTTATAGCATTTGGCCTGTTATTCTGATCCCATATAACCTTCCACCTTGGAAGTGTATGAAGCAATCAAATTTCATCCTCTCCTTGTTGATCCCTGGACCTAAGGCACCTTGTGGTGATATGGATGTCTATCTTGAGCCGCTGGTGGATGATATGGTAGATATGTTTGTTGATGGTGTAAGAACATATGATGCTTCTAAGTGTGAATCCTTCCAACTGCGTGCTGCCATAGTTTGCACCATATCTGATTTTCCAGGGCTAGGTTATTTGGTGGCATGTGTTACTTCTGGCAAAGTTGCTTGTCCTGAATGCCACTTAGATACATGTTCTTTCCAATTGAAACAGGGAGGCAAGTGTGTCTACATGGGCCATCGCAGATTCTTAGATGCCAAACATAGATTTAGGTTTGATGCAGATTCATTTGATGGTACTACAGAACTTAGGCCAGCACCTAGACCACTTAGTGGAGAGGAAATATTGGAGCTGACAGCCAATATATGCACAACCTTTGGAAAGGACCCAATAACCAAGAAGCCAGCGAAGCGTCCATGCAATCCAACTACAGAGGAGCCATCCAAGCGACCACGCAAGAGAGATAATGAGCCACCAACTGTTTGGAAAAGAAAATCCATTTGGTTTAAATTGCCATATTGGAAAGACCTACTGCTACGGCATAATTTTGATGTTATGCACATAGGAAAGAACGTGTGTGAGAATATTATTGACACACTTTTGGACACTGATGGAAAATCCAAGGATAACTTAAATGCTCGCATGGACCTACAGCAACTTGGCATTAGAAGTGATCTTCATCCTGTTAGTGTAGGAGATAGGTTCTATTTACCTCCAGCACAGTATACAATGAGTCCTGATGATAGGAAATTGTTTTGCCAAATATTGAAGGAAGTGAAGTTCCCAGATGGTTATGCATCTGATATACGCCGTAATGTGCATGTTAAGGAGAAGAAGATAATTGGATTAAAGAGCCATGACAACCATATATTGTTGCAACACTTACTTCCCCTCGCTGTTCGTAATATATTGCCAAAAAGAGTCAGTGCGGCAATAATTCGTGTGAGCAATTTCTTCAAGAAGATCTACTCACCCACTATTCGTATTAGTGATATGCAAAAATTAGAGGCTGAAATAGTTGAGACACTAAGTGTCCTTGAGACTATATTTTTGCCATCTTTTTTTGATATCATGGTACATTTGATGGTGCATCTGCCTGCTCAAGCAAGACTTGCTGGTCCTGTACACTATCGTAGTATGTGGGCAGTAGAGAGGTACTAAACTATTTTCAATAGCTATTTCCAACGTATTTGTAGTTAGATTCCACACTAAAACTGTTACTTCATAGGTATTTGATGAAGTGCAAGGGCTCTGTTCGTACTAGAAGTCATCCAGAGGGATCAATTTGTGAAGCCTACAAATTTGATGAGAGTCTTACCTTCTGCTCCAAATTTTTAAAAGGCTGTGAGACTGGGCAAGTAGGAAATGGTGAAAGTATGGACTATGAAATGTCTACTACGCCATTCTTCCAAAGCACAGGGCAAGCTTTGAGTGGCAAGTGCACCGTATCCTTAGACTACAAGACTTGGGTTCAAGCTCATAGATATATATTGTTCAACTATGATAATATAGAACCATACTTGAGGTAAGCAATCCGCACTATTTTACATATTGCATTTCTCTTGTTATCTATATATTGCTCAATGGGTAACACACCTTTGCAGCAAACATATTGAGTACCTTTCCTCGATTGGACGCAGCAATCAGCGAGAAATCAATTGTATCCATCATGAAACGTTTCATGATTGGTTTAGAAAGCATGTAAGTAAAGGCATGATTAACATGCTCTGTTCAGATCTAATACACTTAAATTAACCAGAAGTAATGTGATATTTCCAGGTGGAAGGGTTAGTTGAAAGTGGTGTACAAGTACCGGAAGAGATACACATTTTGGCAAATGAACCTTTCATGATTGCAACAATGTACAGTAGCTATGCCATTAATGGATTTAAATTCCATACGTCCTCCTATGATGTGGGTAGACCAGTTCAAGGCAGTGGAGTAGCTTTGGTTGCCCAGACCAGTAGCTTTGAAAAAGGAAACAATGTGACCCCAGTAATGAGAAACAAGATATACTATGGCATCATCAAAGAAATCATTGAGTTAAACTATCGCAACAAAGGAAATGTAGTTCTGTTTAAATGTCATTGGGTGGACAACCGCATACAAGATAAATGGGTAAAAAAAGATCAATTTGGGGTTACAACTGTTAATTTAAAGCATTTATTCAATACTGGAGAAAAAATGTTAGATGAACCTTTTATCTTGGCATCACAAGTCGTACAGGTTTACTATGTTAAAGAAGCTGTTAAAACAGATTGGTATGATGTTGTCCAGTCAAAACCACGTGATCTTTACGATATGGAGCATGAGAATGAAATATGTAACCCGATGCCTGATTTGGATACAAATGTTGATCTCAGTGGTCTTTTTGGAGATGTTGTACATGTAAGGTCTGATATAGATGGAATCATTGTTGCTGAAAGAAAGAGGAAGTAAGTCTCAAAAGCCTTCAATTGTTGCTGGTGTTGTGCAGTTTTTTCTTTGACATAATTGCTTTGTTGGTGTGAACTAATTGTTGATTGCTTACATACTAATTCATTTTTATTTTTTTCAGGAGAAAAGATGTCAAATGCAGGA
>CM029615.1:31052148-31077148 GCA_017311315.1 Dendrocalamus latiflorus
ATCAAGAAGCACTCCTCGTCGAGGGGGGACGCCACGCAGAGGCTGGCGCATTGTTTCGCCGAGGGACTGGAGGCGCGGCTTGCAGGCACGGGGAGCCAGGTCTACCAATCGCTCATGGCGAAGCGCACCTCGGTCGTGGAGTTCCTCAAGGCCTACAAGCTGTTGATGGCAGCCTGCTGCTTCGACAAGGTGACCTTCGCCTTCTCCAACAAGACCATCTACAATGCCGTGGCGGGGAAGAGCCGCCTGCACATCGTGGATTTCGGTGTGGTGTACGGCTTCCAGTGGCCAGGCTTGCTGCAGTGGCTGGCCGCTAGGGAAGGCGGGCCGCCGGAGGTGAGGCTCACCGGCATTGACCTCCCACAGCCCGGCTTCCGCCCAGCCTGCCAGATTGAGGAGACAGGCCGCCGGCTCAGCAACTGTGCCCGCGAGCTGGGCGTGCCGTTCAAGTTCCACAGTATCGCAGCAAAGTGGGAGACGATCCGTGCCGAGGACCTCAACGTCGACCCCGACGAGGTGCTCGTCGTGAATAGCCACTGCGGTTTTGGCAACTTGATGGACGAGAGTCTTGTCTTGGACAGCCCAAGCCCCAGAGACGTGGTTCTCGGCAACATTCGGAAGATGCGGCCCGACGTGTTCATCCAGTGCGTCGTGAATGGCACCTACGGCGCGCCATTCTTTGTGACGCGCTTCCGGGAAGCACTCTTCTTTTACTCGGCGCAGTTCGACGTGCTGGACGCGACCATCCCCCGGGACAGCGACGAGCGGCTGCTCATCGAGCGGGATATCATAGGGCGGGGCGCCCTGAACGTCATCGCCTGCGAGGGCGCCGACCGGGTGGAGCGCCCGGAGACGTATAAGCAGTGGCAGGCGCGGAACCGCCGGGCGGGGCTGAGGCAGCTGCCGTTGGACCCGGAGGTTGTTGAGGCTGTGAGGGGCAAGGCCAAGAACCACTACCACAGAGACTTCGTCATCGACGTGGATCACCGGTGGTTGCTGCAGGGGTGGAAGGGGCGGGTACTCTACGCCGTGTCGACATGGGTTGCTGAGGATGACAGCTCCGTTGTTTAGCTACTTCTCTTCACCTAATTCCAGAATCCGGATATACGAGGTATTGGTATTGATACAGGTCTGTTTTTCTATGTTACCGACAAAAATGTATGGCCCAGCAGCTATATGTTTCAGTGGACTTCATCTGAAGATGGCTTGGTCCGGTGGTGAATTTTGTATGTTAGAAATAAGAAGAGACACAATCATGTCTTGGAATATAAATTAGATGCTTTACATAGGATTTAGGTATAGTTTTGGACATGTTGCTGCAGAGGTGTGATAGTGTACAACAAAAATGAAGAGCCCTGTTTTTTTTTCTTTTTTCTTTTTTGCTAGTGTATGGCTGCTGTATGCTCTTCTGTAGCTGACCAGTGCCGGCCCTAGGGAGGTGCACCGGGTGCGACCGCCTAGGGCCCAGGCGAGGGAGGGGCCCAAACCCATGTATACAAACCCAGGCCCTATAGTCCATTAGCAAAATAATGAGAACCAAAGAAGAAGAAAACTGGCCGGCCGGCCCAAGAAGGCCAAACTTCGGACTCCGACTCCTGAATTCCTGATCGAGTCCCGAGCTCGTTTCTTTTCCCACGCGAGCAGAGACCGCGACCTACACCGCGAGTCCGCGATCGCGAGACAGAGAGGGAGAGTCGCGCGGAGTCGCGGTCCGCGGACACGGCGGCGGCGACCAGGGCTCGACGACCGACGACGACGACATCTCGGCTCGCGCTCGGCACTCCAATCAGGCATCTTGGTTCTTGCGATTTGCGATCAGCCGATCAGTTCATCAGTTGCTCGGTGGTTCAATCAGAGATTCAGAGTCCAGGCCCTAGGTATTTTTTTTCCTTATTCTTTTTTAATCCAAATTAATTTTTTGTACAGTATTTCAGACTTCTAGTACTCTGTACTCATATAGTCGTGTTTTTATTCTAATTTAGGTGTTAGAATTTTAGAATGTTACCTAAGAAACATTTGTCGGGGGCTGAGAAAAGAAAACGAAGAAAACTAGTTGTTGAAGAACTATTTGAGATCAACTATGTCACAAGAAAGGTTAAATGGCTTGGCTATGTGCACCATCGAGAAGGATGTCTTGGACACTATTGATCTCAATACCGTCCTTGATGATTTTGCATCAAGAAATGCCCGAAGAAGTATCATTTTATGAGAAGCAATGGATATGATGGAGTTCTATTCTTCCTTAAGGTAATTATATTAGTTCTAGAAGTACAAATATATTGTTTTTTTAGTCTACATTGTTCGTTGATAATTATCAGACATGCTAAATTAAAAATATATTATTGGATTCGTTTTCGCTTTACAAGTAAAATTAGCACCTATATATTATAAAATTCTATACATGGTCTAATAGACCCGTCACGACAAGTTCGCCTTAGGGCCCTCAAAACCCTAGGACCGGCGCTGTAGCTGACAAGCAATTTTATGAACTACATGTTTCGACTTTTGATGTGTTGGAGACGTGCGTCTTATGAAGTTCACGTTCTATTGTAGCGTCAAATTGTCGGCACCACTTCCCTTGCGGCTGGGAACAGTACACAGATGCTTGTTTAAGCAAAAGTTGCACCGGTTATTCAGAGTATTTGATGTGCGCATCTTCAACTTTTTCCATGATTATGTGCATGCAAAATTAAAGATATCTCACCCCCCCCCCCCCAAGTTTCTCACAGGTGTCAGCTTCCCAGGCAGTTTCAGCTGGATATTTTTCTTCAGTGTTTTCGTAAGTGCAGCTAAAAGAAGGTCAGTGGAGTCAAGACGAGTAGCTGTTTCTGCAATTTGGGACAAAGCTGACACATAATATGAAGCTGAAAGCCTGAAACTGATGATGATTTCTGAAGAAATTTTACAGCCTTGTAAGTTTGCATTGATCCTAGAAAATATGTGATCATATAATTTTATCAAAGTTCACAATGATAAATAGTTATTGGTACATTGATACATGAGGAAGGTCTACAGTTCCAAATCTACAAATTTGCCGTCTGTTAGTTAAATTTAGGTCAAGTGCTGAATCTTCTAGGATTTTACTATGGACACTGCGTTTTCAAAGCAAACTATAGTTGTACCGACTAAACTTGTGCTCAGAGGTCAGATGCTTATTGCTTGCCTGCCTTTCTATATAGTTTCATGTCACAAATTCACACTATATATTTGTGTGGTGTTCATTTGTTACTTGCACGTTTGAGTTGCCACTAATTTGGTCCATCAGTCCACGCGCGGAGCAGGATGAAAACACAGGACCGAATCTGTAATTACAAGGCTAACTCATGCTCAAGATTTGAAGTAGGTACAGTTTGGTCTGTCTTATGACTTCCCTTTCGCTCTTTCAGATTATGCATCAAAATCAAAAGTGTTTGCTATGCAGTCACGAGTAATTATGCATAATGAATAAATCAGAATTTAGTAGTAACAGGCGTAGTGTATTGTATTATATGTGCGTTGTGTTTTCTTTTTGCCAAAATATATTATAGTTGTTTCACTTTTGGGGAAAAGAAATCATGCCTGTTACTCTGTTTTTCAGTACAATTGTGTAGGTAGCCACTGTACTAAATTTAGGATGCAAAACTAGGCAAGTATATTCTTGTAGACATTGAGAAAGATATTTCTGACAGAAAGGTGAACTGTATGATAAGCTAGGGGCATCTTCTTTTGAGCCGCGGTCGGTGACTTTTGGCTATTCGTGAGAGAGAAAGTATGTAGTAAGAGATACTCTTGTGCAGTTTTGGTCGATCTAGATGAAGGTGCTACAGTGTCTACTACAATCAACTTGTAGACCTTATCTTAAAAAACACTCTATTTAAAAGTTAGTTATTGTAGATAAGCCAAAAGCCACAAGTTAGAAACCGAAAAGAAATAGCCCAGTTATGGTACAAACTTGTAAGCTAGATTTATATTTTCCCTGCTATGGGAATTATGCATTTCATTCAACTTTCTGCATGTAATTCAGATTAGATGAACTGAAAACATGCACCGAATAAAACAAAGCTTTGATCCATCTTTGTATGCCAGTTTGATGCACTCATATTCTAGTTTTTTCATATTTATAAAGGTGTATTATAAATAGTTCTAGATAAATGGTAATAGGATTATGATTTCTACTTTTTTTAGTAGGATTCCTACTCCACTTTAGAGGAAAGCTAGGGAAATTATATAAAGCCACGAGGGGGGAGGGAGTCGGGGAGAACCCAAACAACCAAACAAACAACAAAGAAACCACTCATCTAAAGGTAGAGGTATACAAGAATATTAGATGTTAGATTATTCTTTAACACTAGATTTTTGTATAGAGTAATAATCCGATGGTCCTAAAAGATCCGAAATGGCTATGAGAGAGCGATAATCCCCTGTACTCTTTTGAGTTTGTGCTTATGGAATTTGCAGTCGGCTTCACCAGATATTTTTCTCTTGTTGTGATTACTTCAACATCATTATTTTGGTTCTTTTTACGAGATTCATCTTCTTCGTTATTGATACCGTACACGCTCATTCCATATCTTGCAAATTCTGATCCGATCCAAGGGCTGTTGTGAATAAGAAGAGTTATCAGAGTGTAACAAATGATACCAGAGTCAAACCTGAATTAATCTGATTTGTGAGAAGGCCGCTAAAACGTTAGGCGGCAAAAAATCAAGATCGATACCGATGATGTGGAATCAACCTAACTAGTATGGATGAGAAAATTGAGAAGAACGACAAGGTTGTCATACTGGCATTATCTCTACCACCATCATAGAAGCAATTGGTGATGAATATTCTTGTCAGAAAAATCACTCACAACTTCAATGAGGTAGTTGTATATCTGTTAGAGGCGGAGTCCTTAAAAAGCCATCAAAATCTTTATTCTTAGATGATTAAACATTGGCTGAAGTAGGTGTTACAGGCATAAACAAAAATCATAGGAAGAAAAAGGGCAAGAGTAATGGCACATGTGTATGCTATCTATATGACGACGAAGGTTATGATAAAAGGTTGTTTGAATTTGAAGTAAATGAAGGGTGTTTGCTCAGTGGTGGTAGCACAGGATGATTTGGACGTACTAGTCGTCAGTCAATCACATACTTCTCATGGATGGATATTAAATCTAGGTTGTTGCTTCCACATATATTTAGCGAGAGAGATATTTGACAAAGGATCTCTACACTCGGTGCATGCAATTGTTCACTTATTGGATTGCAAGGAGTGTGTACTTATTAAGGTGGAAATGGTTATATTGGAGATGTATAATAGAGCACATCGCGCATTGATGGGAGTTCGGTATGTTCCCGGCTTAAATATCTGTGAGGTCATTTGAACTCGAAAGTTATGAGGTATCACTTTGAGGTGGAGTCATATGAATTACTTGCAAAGAGCAGGATATCATGAAATGTATTTAGAGCAACTAAGGATACCGATTGATCGGTACACCTAAAGGAAGGGCAACAAATAGGAGGTCTGATAAAAATCCTGATCAGGAGAGGAAAACGGTATCAATGGTAGGTACTTAGATCTCATCTGTAATTATATGCGAAACTGCAAAAATGGTTGTAAAATTTAGTAGACGCAAATACAAACGTGCGAGTTGTTGGAAGAAGGAAGATGCGTTGGGACCAAGCACGTGATACCGGTGAGTAGGTGGTGGTCAGAGGCGGCATAAACCTATGACATGGAGAATTGCAGAAACAGGAGGTGTGGTTAACCAAACTACACAAAGAATAAGTTCTTAGGTGAAGGGTCTAGATGACCAAGCTTGAACACTGACACACGTTACGGTGATACGCATAAGCCTCTGTGATAGGAGCACTCTAAAATGTGGGAGGAAAAACAAAAAAATTGAAGAAACAAAAAATACGAATCTGACTTAGGGTGAGTTTTTTTGGAGCACAATGACTTCAATGGGTAAAAGTTAAAGTAAAGATTGTTGAGTATAGTGACTCATATTCTACTATTTTAAAATTTGAAAAAGTATACTATAAGTCATAGATGAATTCTAATAGAATTAGGATTCTTACTTTCTTTTCGAGTAAGATTCCAGCTTCACTTTGGATGAGGGCTATGTGGACTATATAAAGCCACGAGGGATGGTCATGGAGAATCCAAGCAAGCAAGCACAGAAGCCACCCACCCAAAGATAAAGGTACAAGAGAGGGTTAGACTTGATTATTTTTAGTATTAGAGTCTTGTATAGGATAAGGATCTGAGAATTATAAAAGATTTGAGAGGGTTGAGAGAGCGATAATCTCTTGTGCTCTTTTGAGGTTGTGTTTAAGGAATTTGTGATTGGCTTTGTCAAATCTTTTCTCTCTCGTCATGCTTGTTTCAACGTTGTTATTTTGATTCTTTCTATGGGGAATCATTTTCTTTGTTCTTGATACTTTGTACGCTTATGTCATATCTCATAAAATTTGATCTAATTTGAGAGTTGCTACATAAGTTTATGATTTAATTTAAGGGTTGTTGCATATAAAAGGAGGTCGGAGATAGGAAAGCAAGTTGATTAGCTCCTCTCGATCTTCCTCCCTGGGAGCCTGCCTGGGACGGTCAAATGGCCGCAAAGATGGGATTTGGCACAATCTTGGGCAGGTGTACCTGCTGAGCTGAGCTCCGTTGATTTCGTCCTTGGACTAGTTGATCAATTAACTCCCAGCCGGCAGCAGAATTTGTCCTGCTCTGCTTGTACACCTCGACAGAAATATTATGAAATGGGCATGCATTAACCCCGTTCGACCAGTGCAATTAACTATAGATAGATGATGATGGTTCTCGCTAGCATATGACTATTCACTCATGTTTGGTGAGGCGTCGCCATCGGATGAACGCAGATTATTGCTTCTGTTTTTAGGGACGATATATGTTACAATACTTGTCCTCTACCCTGGGGATGACTCGGAGAGAGACAGAGACAGAGAGAGAGAGAGAGAGAGAGAGAGAGAGAGAGACAGAATACTAGACAAGTACCGGCGGCGAGTCGCAGTTGCATTTGACTCTTGTCTCCTCCGTCGGCTCCCGCCGCCGCCGCTCCTTCCCGGAATCTTCCCTTCCCTCCAATTTCTTCTTAAAAAGCTTAGCCTTAGGACTTAGGAGCAGTAACAGTAGTGCTAGGCGAAGCAGTAAACATCTTCTTGTTACTTGTAGGTGCTAGGCTGCTAGCACAACACAACACACCTACTGATACATCCCAATTGCATGGAGCCGCCGGCCATGGCCGCCACGCCGGAGGAGTTCCTGCGAGAGGGCTTCCTCATACTGCCAGAGTCGCCCTCCCCGTCCATCTTCCTCGACCTGCCACCAACGCCCCACGGCGACGGCGAGGACCCCGCCTCGTTCGACGACATGGTCCTCCCCTACATCTCCCGGATGCTCATGGAGGAGGACGTCGACGACCACTTCTTCTATCAGTACCCCGACCACCCCGCGCTCCTTCAGGCGCAGCTGCCATTCGCCCAGATCCTCTCCTCCTCCGACGCCAAGGAGGACGCCAAGGCTGCGACTTTTCCTAATGGGGGCAGCGCTGACCAGGGCATGCTGAGCTCTGGCTCTGATTTCTTCAAGGGCTTGTTCCCCGGCGAGAACATGGACATGCTCAACTCGGCGTTCCTCAAGGGCATGGAGGAGGCCAGCAAATTCTTGCCCAGAGACAGCAGCCTCCCGATCAACCCCCGGAATGGCAAGCCGGTGCGCAGCTTCACCGTTCAGGGGGATGTGGAGGATGGAATGCTCGGGGGAGGCGGCCATGGTGGGGGCCTCAGGAAAAATAGGTACGGCGGGGACAAGCTGGAGGCGGACGAGGGCAGGGCCCGCAAATTGACGATGCCGGAGACGGAGGAGGATGGCGCCAGCGAGATGTTGGACGAAATGATGCTCCACGATAACGACATATGCATGAAGGGGATGCAGGACCTGCGCATCGCCGTGGACAAGGACACGGAGAAGAAGAGCAGGAAGGGGAGCGGCAAGAAGGCGCGGCGGAGACGGGGCGCGAGTGACAGTGAGATGGTGGACCTGCACACGCTGCTGCTCCGCTGCGCGCAGGCGGTGTCCGCGGACGACCGCCGGAGCGCGAGCGAGCTGCTGAAGCAGATCAAGCACAAGTCCTATCCGAGGGGGGACGCGGCGCAGAGGCTGGCGCATTATTTCGCTGAGGCACTTGAGGCGCGGCTGGCGGGCACGGGGAGCCAGCTCTACCAATCGCTCATGGTGAAGCGCACCTCGGTCGTGGACTTCCTCAAGGCCTACCGGCTTTTCATGGCGGCTTGCTGCTGCAAGAAGGTGGCCTTCACCTTCTCCAACAAGACCATCTACGACGCCGTGGCAGGGAGGAGCCGGCTGCACATTGTGGATTACGGTCTGAACTACGGCTTCCAGTGGCCGGGCTTGCTACGTGGGCTCGCGGCCAGGGACGGCGGCCCGCCGGAGGTGAGGATCACCGGCATTGACCTACCCCAGCCCGGGTTTCGCCCAGCCTACCGCATTGAGGAGACAGGCCGCCGGCTCATCAACTGTGCCCGCCAGTTTGGTGTGCCGTTGGAGTTCCATGGCATTGCGGCGAAGCGGGAGACTGTCCGTCCGGAGGACCTGGACCTGGACCCGGATGAGGTGCTCGTCGTGACTAGTCTCTGCCATTTCAGGCACCTGACGGACGAAAACCTCGGCCTCGATAGCCCGAGCCCCAGGGATCAGGTCCTCAGCAACATCCGGAAGATGCGGCCGGACGTGTTCATCCACGGCATCGTCAATGGCGCGTACGGCGCAACATACTTCCTGACGCGGTTCCGGGAGGTGCTGTTTCATTACGCAGCACAGTTCGACCTGCTGGACGCGACCGTCCCCAGGGACAGCGACGAGCGGCTGCTGGTCGAGCGGGACATCTTCGCACGGGCTGCCCTGAACGTCATCGCCTGCGAGGGCGCCGACCGGGTGGAGCGCCCTGAGACGTATAAGCAGTGGCAGGGGCGGAACCACCGCGCAGGGCTGAGGCAGCTGCCGTTGACTCCAGAGGTTGTTAAGGTCGTTCTCAACAAGGTCAAGGACAACTACCACAAGGACTTCGTCGTCGATCAGGATCGACGGTGGTTGCTGCACAGGTGGAAGGGGCGCGTGCTCTACGCCTTGTCGACATGGGTTGCAGACGATGCTCCCTCAGACTTGTAGCTTCTTTTCTTAAATCTAGTTTCGCATAGGGATCCATGTTTATATGCTAGCACCTAGCTGCGAACATCCAAGTGAAACTCTTGATGCTAAGTTTTCATTTCAAGCATTCTTTGATTATGCTGATCATGGATCAGGAACATGGCTAGGCCTAGATGTGAAACTCTTTTAACTTAGAAATCTGTAGAGATCCAGTAACGTATTGGCATGCAAATAACTAAATTGGATGTTGTCTCAAATGCGAGATTAGACAGTACATTTATGAGCACTTCCGGTCGGATTCGAAGACCGCCAAGACGCGAAGGGACACATCGAGAATTACACATGAATGGATGGACAAGTGTATTGAATACGGGTGTCTAGAGTTACAAATGGCCTCCTATTTCCACTTACAAGGGTCCTATTTATAGAGTGGGGGAAGGAGGTGAGTGAAGTTACAAGTCTATCCTCGGAGCCTAGTTTACTCAAAAGTGTAGTTTCGTCCTTCACACCAAGTGGGTCCCACCGCTTCCGAGAGACTTCCGGGGCCAGCCCGCAGACCTCACTTTGGGTTGCTTCCGGACCTCACTTTGATATCCATCTCCCATTTATGACAGTATCTTCAATATCAGTTGTTCATTGCTTTCATCTTATACCCGTTATTTACTTGTGATGCTTGTCCTTTACTTCATATGGTTGCATTACTTGTCTTTACTCTTGTGTTGCGATCGTTGTTGGGTACTTGCTGAGATTTCCAAATCTCATGCTTGCTCTTTTTAGTCTCAGGTAAAAAGCCAGTGGAGTGATAGCATCATGCATGGGTGGGAGCACTCGAGTTTTCAGCACCGTGGTTTGCCACCGTTTTGTGTTTCATTCATTCTTTATTTGGTTAGAAGTGGACCGGTCCCATATTTTAAACATTTATTCTAGCTTCTGTTGGTTCTCTATTAAAGTGTTAATAAAGTTTCAAACTCTCTGTGATTTCTTTTGTTGTTCCTATTTATTCTTTACTTCGGCGATGACATTCCATGGTAGTATCTTATGTGGGGTGTTACACTAATTCAAAGTGCTTCCCTTCGAATTCAACGCAGATGAAGTAGGAGTCTCGCTAGCTGCAGCGGTGGTTCATCACAAGATTGAACACGATAGTAGTCTTCACTTCACTGGGTGCATCATGGACTTCATCCAGTCGCCCTATGTGAAGTTTGACCGAGACAACGAGATGTGTGTCCAGAGGCTCCTCGCGGCCGCGCTTTGGTTGAACCTGCGTGATTGTGTTGAGGAGTTTTGCATGCTCCGCCTGTCTCCGCTGGCCCGACAATGGGACGTGAAAATAGGCCCCGCTCAGATTGACAACGTCTAACCTTCGCTGATGACACTGGCGAAGCCCATGGGTTCGGGTAAGTTTTTGCACTTCAGCACTAACATCGTTGCTAAGTGACCCCTACGTCGACTGACCGTGACTGGTCGCGGTTCTTTCGTTGGCAGAGGCGGAGCGCGCAGTGGCTATGATCCTAGGCCCTACATCTTCAAAGAGCACCGCCTTCAAGCAATGGCCACGTTGGGCGGTCCGTGCATCAACCATGTGTGCGAAGCCTTGGGTCTCGTTGTGCCTGAGCGTTTCATCCCTACCGCGAGTGGCAGTCGCTCCCGCGGCATGAGCAGACACGACGATGAAGATGATGGAGGCCGTGAAGACCTCGACACACTCGAGGGTTTGGCCTTGGCCATCGCGGCCATGCCCCTGTCTTTAGCCCCTCCCGCCTTGGCGGAGCCCAACACCAGCCTGGATGAACTTAGCGAGCTTGGTGACTCTGAAGCGAAGGAGGATGGGGCGACGAGGATGACAATGATGACGACGGTGAAGAATCTTGACCCATTATTATGAGTTAATAACATATTTTAGTAATTAATGATAGTCAAATTATGGGACTAATGTTTTTATTGAGATGGATGAATATGATGTGTCCCACGATGATGGATGATTTGAGAAGGCTTCACACGGTTGATCATTTTTAAGTCAAGCAAAGGTATCATGTGTTGATGAGTAAAATGAAAGATCCGAACTTGAAGTTGAGATGTGCATCATCAAAGCTTCAAGAGAATGCGTAAGATAAAGGTATAACTAGCTAGATCTAAAGATGTGTTCCTACTTTACTGTAACAACATATTGGCATAACTTTTAAGCATGCATTTGCCCTAATCCCCTTAAACAATTTTGTTGATGCACCCCCCTTTTCCTTTGAGATTCATATGCAACAGGGGCGGATCCAGCGGTGGGGCGGGGGGGGGGGGGGGGGGGGGGGGGGGCTCGAGCCTCCTACCGTTACCGGACCCTTGGAGCCCCCCCATAAATTTTTAGCATGGATGTATAATGCAGCAGGGGCTGAGGTCGAGCTGAAGGTACTTCAGCCCCTCCAAAAAATTTTCCTGGATCCGCCACTGATATGCAACAAAGTAAGAAAAAAGTGTGTGTATGGAGAGTATTTGTGGATAGTAAATAGGTAAGATTTGGATCAAGAGTAGAGTTCATTGTATGTATGTTGTGTTGTCATTTTGGCAAAGACAGCTGTTTCACTATGTGGAGGAAAGAAAACATGTCTGATACCCTGAGTTTCCAGGGGGGCGTGTGTTTGATACATCATGATGGGATGATTTATAGTTCAACTAGACTTGTGCTAAGCATGGTGAAACAGAGTAGCTAATAAATTTAGGCGGTGACAGCACAAGTTTCTAAATGTACTGATTGATAGAGAAATTTGCGAAAGCAAGCTGCCACATTGTTTTGAGAGAAAAACGATGCAAATGGAACAAGAAAGGCAGAAGAGAACCGCTGAGCTGAGCTGGATGGATGGCGGTCGTCGACGATTCCGATGGCACGCACAACAACACCGTCGAATGGATGGAGGCGGTCGATGGTTCCGACGAGCATTGCGTGCCTAGCATGGTCCCATGATTTATAGTCATCGAATTCCATCTCCAACAAGTGCATTGCCATTGCCATTGCACGCCACCATGTCTCCCTCTTCCGTCTTCCCCGACATACACATTCCCCCGACGCCCCACGCCGGCGGCGACCGCTCCACTTCGCAGGATCACCACCTGGTACTCCCCTACATCTCGCGCATTCTCATGGAGGAGGAGCCGGAGGACATAGACCCCCAACACCCCGCGCTCCTCCGCGCCCAGCAGCCCTTCGCCCAAATCCTCTCCTCCTCCGGCACGCTTGCCTCCGCCTTCTTGGGGGACCAAGGCGCCGTCTTGGCCGGCGACACGCACGCTAGGAGGAGTTCGGCCAAGGACAATGGTGGCCAGGGCACGCTCAGCTCCGCCGTCTTCAAGGGCGCCGACGCGGTGGGCAGCGAGGAGTTGTTCCGCACTGCCTTCTTCAAGGGCATGGAAGAGGCCAACAGATTCTTGCCCACAGGTAACAACAAGCTGACGACCGGCGGCCGGGGCCAACCGAACGAGAAGAGCGGCAGGGGCCGCAAGGACAGGCACGATGAGGTGGAGGATGAGGTCGTCAGAACGAGCAAACTGGTCATGGCTGAGCCGGTGGAAGCCGGTGCCCGCGAGATATTTGACCAAATGATGCTCAACGGCTACGACATTTGCTTCAAGGGGATGGAGGACCTGCGCATTGCCATGGACATGGAGGCTGGAAGGAACAACAGGAAGGGGAGGAAGGAACGGGGAAGGCGCGGCGCGGCGGATGTGGTTGACCTGCACACGCTGCTGGTCCATTGCGCCAAGGCGGTGATGGATGACCGCCGGCGCGCGGGCGAGCTGCTGAAGGAGATCAGGCAGCACGCCTCGCCCACAGGGGACGCCACACAGCGGCTTGCCTACTGTTTCGCCGAGGGGCTGGAGGCGCGGCTAGCCGGCACGGGGAGCCAGGTATACCGCTCAGTCACGGCGAAGCGCACCTCCGCTGTGGAGTTCCTCAAGGCCTACCAGCTCTTCATGTCCACCTGCTGCTTCAGGAAGGTAGCCTTCTCGTTCGCCAACAGGTCCATCTTCGATGCCGCGGTGGGAAGGAGCAGGCTGCACATCGTTGATTATGGCCTCCATCACGGGTTCCAGTGGCCGGAGTTGCTGCGCTGGCTGGGGGCTAGGGATGGCGGGCCGCCGGAGGTCAGGATCACCCACATTGACCTCCCACAGCCCGGCTTCCGGCCAGCAAACCATATGGAGGAGATGGGCAATCGGCTGGCCAACTGTGCCCACGAGCTTGGTGTGCCATTCAAGTACCGTGCCGTTGCAGCACCATGGCAGACAGTCGGCATCGATGACCTGAACATGGAGCCTGATGAGGCGCTCGCTGTGAATGACCTCTTCAATTTCAGGACCTTGATGGACGAGAGCGTGGTCGTGGACAGCCCGAGCCCCAGGGATGTCGTCCTCAACAACATCAGCAAGATGCAGCCGGACGTGTTTGTGCAAGGCACCATGAATGGCGCGTACGGCACCTTCTTCCTGTCGCGGTTCCGAGAGGCCCTCTTCTATCACTCTGCGCTCTTCGACATGCTTGACGCAACAATGCCGCGGGAGAGCCAGCTGCGGTTGGTGCTGGAGCGGGACATCTTCGGGTGGGCTGCCCTGAATGCCGTCGCCTGTGAGGGCGAGGACCGGGTGGAACGTGGCGACACATATCAGCGGTGGCAGGTCAGAAACCAACGGGCGGGGCTGAGGCAGTTGCCGCTGAATAGGGAGATCGTTAAGATGGCGAGGGACATGGTCAGGAACGACTACCACAAGGATTTTGTCGTAGAGGAGGATCAGCAATGGCTGCTACAGGGGTGGAAGGGTCGCATCCTCTTCGCCCACTCGACCTGGGTGGCAGATGGCGCGCCCTCTGACCGCTAGCTTTTTTCCTACAACGAAACATCATTTTCGAAGAGCTTTTTTATGGAAAGGCATAGAACCTGAACATGTAATTGGCGGACACTGTCTAGTAAAATGGTCAACGGTGTGTAAACCGCGCCCCCTAGGAGGATTGGGAATTCTTGATTTGCAAAGATTCGCCCGAGCTCTTCGCTTAAGATGGTTGTGGCTAAAATGGAGAGATCCTTCTCGGCCCTGGTCCTTCATGGAGCTGCCGTGCAACAGAGAGGACATCGCTCTTTTCTCGGCAAGCACGACAATCACGGTTGGCAATGGAGCTAAGACTAGTTTCTGGAATGACAAGTGGTTGGATAATCAGAGCTTGCAATCCTTAGCTCCTGACATTTTTAAAATTTCTCGGAGGAAAAGGATTTCGGTTCAAGATGCCATGAGACAACATTTCTGGTTAAATTGTATTGGGACAATTTCGGATGCTAATCAGCTCTCGCATCTGATCGGGCTAGCTGGAAGACTGAATCATTTCACCCTGGAAGATACGGAAGATTCCATTCTTTGGAAATGGACAACAAGTGGGGAGTATTCGACTCGTTCGGCTTACGCGATTCAGTTTAGTGGTATAATTCCGAACCCCTTTCTAAACCATTTGTGGAAAGAACAGGCTGAGCAGAAAGCAAAATCCTTTGGTTGGCTACTTCTGCAGCACAAGATTTTAACTGCTGACAATCTCCTCAAAAGAAATTGGCCATGCAATCCTTTGTGTGCTCTTTGTTCTCAGCAGGGAGAAAACCCAAGTCACTTAGCAAAAGATTGCATGTTTACTGAGGCTGTTTGGAGCAAAGTAATAGAGCTTTTGAACTTGAGAGACACTCCAGCTGGGCAAAGTTACAATACCCTCTCGGGTTGGTGGAAGGCTTTTACAAAAATTAGACCACAATCTACCAAAAGGGAATGCATTGGGGCCCTAGTTCAAACGTGGTGGAGTGTTTGGAGGGAGAGGAATAGAAGAATTTTCGAAAATTCTTTTCTTTCGGTGGAATCGGTGGCAAATCAAGCAGTTATAGGTAGCAGGCAAGTGATCTTAGTTGCTTCGACAAGAGAGGCGACAGGAATCGGCTAGCGATCAGAGTTTTGGGGTCCTTTTAGTTTTTTTCTGGTTCTTGTTTGTTTTTCCTTAGTGTTTGCCTTGTAGCCCTCGGTCGGTTGGCCGCTTTGTAATCTTTTCCTTCCTCTCTCTTTTAATATATGGCAGTCCTCCTGCCTTTCCTTCAAAAAGAAACATCGACGCATATGGATACTGATACCTGAGGTATGCACCCAGTGCATTGACTCTCTGGTATTTAATGTTGAGCTGTATTTTCAGGAGCAATGAAATATCTTTTCTCATGGTCTGATTTATTCATGCATTGTAGGTGAGAAGAAAGATGGGTAGGTCACTAAGGTTGAACAATGGAAGTGAAAGCTGCAAGATACGAAGACTGCAGTGATCTCATCCTCCTGTATCTGTAAATTGGATATTTTAGTGGCCATGTATTAAAACTTTGGCTCATGGATAAAAAAAATGAATAACAATATGTTTGTTGCTCCTGAGTGCTACCATGCTCTTCTGTAGTTGCCTGGTAAGTATTTTACTGATGTCGTGTTTTATTCATTCATCTTTTGATAGTCAATCATATTTACTGTGCACATGTTTGAGTAGGATGAATTAGAGATGTCATCTAAATTTCAACTGGCAACTGCTGTTGTAGAGTCAGATGTGTACCAGGCACTTCTTTGCCTCATGAGCATCAGATGCCTTAATTGTTGTAGATAACACGGTATAAGCAAATATTTAGATTTAATTCCAACATAATTAAGCATGATTAAAATACATTTCCAGCAGTATATAAATGACAAAAATTGTATATAAACATGTAATTCTACCATGTCATTTATATAAGAGCATATATCCAATGTATGTAACAAGAACATTGCTGAAAAGAGCATGTACAGCATTTTTATGATCTAGGGAGTAACTAGAACTAGCATAAAACTCAAGTTTGAGTTATTGATTAGTGCTCTCAAATGTAGGGTTACATAAGAAATAATCTTGGCTTTCCCGCTTCTATGGTCTATACTCTTCACTAATTAAATATGCCAAGTGAGATTCAAACTTTGAGCTCTAGATTACAAGTAACTTATCTGTCAAAAACTTTAGGCCAGGAAGGCTAAATAAAATGATCACAAGACAGTACTTCTAACTTGACATGCTCCCAGGGAAAACAATCACAATTTTAACAAGATTAATAGCCAACCGAATGGCTAACTGAAGCATATGAAGTACTAAAGATCACAGATGTAAATAGCCAACTATTCTGAAAATGACAGATTGCACAACTGAGAAGCAAATGACAACAATACTAATAATTTGGAGCTCAAGTTTGATCATTCAATTTCAGTATAAGACCATCAATATCACCATCGAGCTATCGATCCGAACCCACATGATCTCTTTGCCAATTTCAATCAGAGATAGCAATCACCCACAGAATGTATATCTGAAGCAGAAAGCAAAGAGCAAGCAGCCGGTATACTCACAACGTCGGTGATACTCGAAATCACCGAGAAGAACTAAACCAGGCAAGGCACGTGCGCAACGCTGTCCCAGAAAACCAAGTGCCTCGCTATGTCACGCAAGGAGACGAGGTAGACGGAGATACAATGCCACTCTTCAAACCTCAGATAGCCAAAGTTGGAAGTCGAGGGTCGGGGTGGACAATGCACAAGACCAACGAGAGCTCCGACCAAGAGCACCTGTGAACACCAAGAACAAGCCACGTATTCTCCTTCAAACACTCGGCACAAAACCCAGCCGAATCAACCTTTTAGAGGTAAATCCTCAAATATTCCCTTACTGCCGGATCCAAAGAAAAGACACAAGAAAACCACACGGAGAAAACCCAAAGAACGGCGATTCGGGCTACACAGTCGCCGGCAACGAGGAAGAACTCGGCTGACTGCCCTCCAAGCTCAAGACACAGCCGAGAGATGGATAGGAGATCGGAGGAAAGACAAAGACTCACTTCATTCGGTGCTCAAGAAAGGAAAGGAAGGCCGCCTCTTATAGGGGAGTATGAAGGAGGCTGGCGGGCTGTTGCCACAGCCGACGCCGAAGCGCCCAAGCTAGTGGTGCCTCCGTCGCCGCCCCGCCTCTGCTAGACCCGGTCGATCGGGAGAACCGGATAGCCAAGCGCCTCCCCAACTGTGCACGCTCGAGAAGGCTTCATCCTTATCTCCTTTGTAGTCCCACCGATAGGTGGGACCCCCTCTTTTTCTTTTTATCAAATTAGGAAATTACCCATTTGCCCTTAGGAGTCCAACATTAATAAGCAATGAATTTTCTGAGCCCACCGTCATCACCCTTAGGATCACCGCACCACCACTGACCTCCTCCACCCCTTGGTTGGGCACCTTCGCCACCGGAGTGCTGCCACCATCGAAGGCTGAACCGCGTCGCCGCCCTTCCTCGTTGCCGACCGCCTTCCGCCCTCTCCGGTAAAAATTCTCGCCGACCTCATTGGGGAGGCAGAAGCTACACATTGTGCATTATGGCATCAACCATGGGTTCCAATGGTCAGACCTACTCCAATGGCTATGGATAGGGAGGGAGGGCTGTCAGAGGTGAGGATCACCGGCATTGACACCCAATAGCTCGGGTTTCTCCCAGCTGAGCAGATTGAGGAGGCAGGATGTCGGCTCAGCCACTGTGCATGCTAGTTCGACGTGCCATTCAAGTTGCACACCATTGCAGCCAAGTCAGAGATTGTCTGTGCTGAGGACCTAGACATAGACCCCGACTTGATGGATAAGAGCATCGTCATCGATAGGCTAAGCCCCAGGGACCTGGTGCTCAACACCATCAAGAAGATGAAGCCAACCATGTTCGTCTATGGCATCATCAATGGGTCATACAGCACGGCCTTCTTCATAACGTGGTTCCGCGAGGTGTTGTATGACTTCACGGTGTAGTTTGACATGATGGATACCACCGTGCCATGGGACAACAACAAAGGATGCTAATAGAGTGGGATATCTTTGCGTGGTTCGCCATTTAGGTCAAGGAGGTGCTGAAAAGGCAAAGTAGATAGAAGCTTGCTCCTTAGCGGATTTGAGCTTATGCGCTTTGAGAAATATGCATAAGTCATATGTTTGAGTGTAAAACCTAGTGTGTGTGTGTGTGTGAGGGGGGGGGTTAACGGGTTTTCTAGTTGTGCTAATGTATAGCATTCATTAGGGTTAAATGTGTGCTGATTGCCTCATCTATTTGAGTGTGAGGTGGTTGGAGGAATGTGGCTAAGAAACCAAACAACGCATCCATTCTCTATGGTTTGAAAGTGAAGCTTCCTTGGAGAGGAGGCTTTTTGGGTGTGTGCTCTTGGCTGAGAGAGTTCTGTCCTTCCTAGTGAAGTGGCTGTAAATCAAACCTCTACAAGTTGCAATAGATCAACCTTGTTCATAATCCATGGTGTGTTCTTTATCTTGTTGGTTTTGCTCTTGTTTTGGTTAGAGTTTTTGCTCTCTCTTCTTCCCTCTTGATCTTGTTGGTTCTAAGGACATGTAAGAGATGCAGATGCCTCATGAAGATTACAAGCCATCCATCTAGGGACTAGTTATAGCAAGGTCTTGGAGATTGCCCGGTTTTGATTCTATTTTGGGTCCTTGTGATATCTTGATCATAAGGTTTTGGTCTCAAATCTTCGAGTGCTCTAACTTGCTGTGATATGTGGGAATCTATCTAGGATCATCTTGGTCATCCCTAACCCATGAGTAAGTCATAACTCAAGTTTGTGAGTTTTGCCTGATTTTTGTGCAATCTTACTTGTTTTAAGGAAAGGTTAGAACTTTGCCTAAGATCCATGCAATTTTTGGATGGATTAGTTTCCTAATATCCTTGGCAAGGTGTGTGTATAAAGTTTCACATCATTTAGACTTGTATTTTGAGGATTGTACTCTTTTTTTGTTTAGACCTAGGCTAGTTTTCTGTTCTATGAACATGGACTTTGCCTAAGATCTATGCGATTTTTGAATGGATTAGATTTCTAATATCCTTGGTAAGGGATGTGTGTAAAATTTCACATCATTTAGACTTGTATTTTGGGGATTGTACTATTTTTGTTTAGATTTAGGCTAGTTTTCTGTTCTATGCAAGGGTGCGGTCATATCGCCCTTAGCCTATGGTGCTACTGTTTGCCAGTCATACTGGCCTTCACCTGTGGTCATACCGCTCAGCTGCTGTACTACCGGTCACTTCACTGCGGTAGTACCAACATGTGGAGTTGAACTCAGGTTTTGCTTTCGTGCTTGTGTGAGTTTTTTTGGTGGTTTAATATGATCTTCCTAACTTCCAGTAGCTAATGGAATAAAGTTTTTGGAATACGATCTAGAGATATTGAGTTTAAAGACATCATTCACCACCTTTGCTTGCTATATCGGGTCTTACAAAGGGCCGCATCCTCTATGCGCACTCCACATGGGTCACAGAGCCAGACCACGCCTTCTTTGACTACGACTAACTAGTGTTCCTGCAGGATGCTAGCTTGAGTAACTAGTGAAGCTGCACCGGTTGTTGGCCCTCTTCTTTTTAGCTTGTAAAAATTGTTTTTCTACAATAAAATGTTTTTCTACAGTAACTAGCTTTCAAAGGGAGTGTCTTATCAATGCGGGTTTTACAAGTCGACTGTAGTACATACTGCAGTCATTTTATTTATATCGGCCAAAATCATACGCGAGTCTCTATCTCTCCGTACCCTCTCTTACGAACAGTTAAAAGCCATAAATCGCAGCCCGAAAGAACAGGCAGTTATCCAGAGTTGATGTGTGCATTTGTCTCTATGTTCGGATCTGTTGTAGCTAGCTCTTCACATACATTTGATATGCTTCACTTTAATGTGCATCTGGAAATTAAGTGGATTTTAGTACATGTTGAAACACAAAATTAGATGTTACCAATATCTCAAGGTCAACTTTCAGACAGTTCGGATTTTAATTTGAAGGTTCTTCCAAGTAAATATGTAAGCTGCTGCTGAACTTGTGTTCTGTCCACAGGTAAGATGCTTATTTCTTGCCTTGTTGCAACTCTACTTATGCATATGATCACAGATTGATAGTCTGACCACAAACCGATAAAGAGCATTGCGCTTCTTTATCTGTCAAATTTAGTTGCAGGTTCCAAGTGTCCATGTGCAGAACATGTTTTAAGAATTCAAAGCATTCCCATGGTCGGTTACAAACTAAAACACGCCCAAGATCTCCATGCTCAAGATTGCTGCCTTTCTTTCATGTTGTTCTTCTGTTGTTTCTCAGATTTTTGGTCTCTGTCGGTTTTGTTTTTCTCTTTGTAAGCGTAGCTAAACTTACTGCGGAACCTTTCTTTATTTATTCCTCCTAACAGTAGTGATTGGCAGAGCTCCTGCCTTTTCTTTCAAAAAAGAAACTCTGTACACTACAATCTGGTACAGCTTAGGATGCTGGGAATCATGGAAGACCTGACCAAAATCAAATGCATGCCTCTCCTAGGCAGCGCAGCTACTAGTGTCATCACACGACCTCCGAGCCAGTCAGTCACTGAGACCATACCACGCCATAGCAACGTCCATGGCCGCCGCCGTCACTCGGGAGGAGCAGGAGCCCGAAGCACCCTCGCCCTCCATCTTCCTCAACCTGCCCCCGACGCCCGATGGCGGCGACGATGGAGACCCGGCCTCCTCGCAGCCGCATGATGACCTGGCCCTGGACTACATCTCGCGCATGCTCATGGAGGAGGACATCGTCGACAAGTTCTTGTACCAGTACCCCAACCACCCGGCGCTTCTCCAGGCCCAGCAGCCTTTCGCACAGATCCTCTCCGACACCACCACCACCACCATCGCATCTGCCCTGTCAACCACCTCATCCGATGCCCTCGCCGCATTGCCCCAGTCCTCCCCCGACATGCTTTCCTCCGCCTTGCTGTCCGGCCAAGGCAACAACACGGGCAGCGCGCAGGATCCAGCCTTCTTCTTGAATGGCACGGGCGCGGTGGAGCCCAGCAGCAGCTTGTTTCCCGCCGGCGAGAACACCACCAGCATGGGCATGCTCTCCAGCCTGGCATTTTTCAAAGGCATGGAGGAGGCCAAGAGGTTCTTGCCCAGGGACCACGAGGCGGCGGACGGTAGGGGGCGCAAGAACAGGCTTGGCGGCGAACTAGATGATGAGACGGAGGCGGACGTCGGCAGGAGCAGCAAGCAATTGGCGGCGCTGGTGCAGCCTGACTCGGAGGAGGAAACCGCAGCGCGCGAGATGCTGGACCAGATCATGCTCGACGGCTACGAGATGTGCCTCAACGAGATGCAGGAGCTACACGTCTCCATGGAGAGGGAGAAGGAGGCGGAGAAGGAGAAGGAGGCGGAGCAGCAGAGCATCTGCAGGAAGGCGCCGCGTGGGAGGCGCGGCGCGAGGCAAGCGGTCACCGACCTGCACAGTCTTCTCATCCGGTGCGCGGAGGCGGACCGGCGCGGCGCAGGCGAGCTGCTGGAGCAGATCAAGCGGCACTCGTCGCCGACGGGGGACGCCACGCAGCGGCTGGCGCATTGCTTCGCCGAGGGCCTGGAGGCGCGGCTGGCCGGCACAGGCAGCCGGCTCTACCAGTCGCTGATGGCGAAGCGCACCTCCATGGTGATGATCCTCAAGGCCTACCAGCTATACATGGCCGCCTGTTGCTTCCTCAAGGTGGCGTTCCTCTTCTCCAACAAGACCATCTACAACGCCGTCGCGGGGAGGCAGAAGCTGCACATTGTGCACTACGGCATCAACCACGGGTTCCAGTGGCCAGACCTGCTCCGGTGGCTGGCGGACAGGGAGGGAGGGCCGCCGGAGGTGAGGATAACGGGCATCGACGCCCCGCAGCCCGGGTTTCGCCCGGCTGAGCAGATTGAGGAGGCGGGGCGCCGGCTCAGCCTCTGTGCGCGCCAGTTCGGCGTGCCATTGAAGTTCCGCGCCATTGCAGCCAAGTCGGAGGTCGTCCGTGCCGAGGACCTGGACATAGACCCCGACGAGGTGCTCGTCGTGAACAGCGTGTTCCATTTCAGGACCCTGATGGACGAGAGCGTCGTCGTCGACAGGCCAAGCCCCAGGGACCTGGTGCTCGGCACCATCAGGAAGATGAAGCCGGCCGTGTTCGTCCACGCCATCGCCAATGGGTCATACAGCACGCCCTTCTTCGTGACGCGGTTCCGCGAGGCGCTCTACGACTTCACAGCGCGGTTCGACATGATGGACGCCACCGTGCCGCGGGACAACCACAAGAGGCTCCTGGTGGAGCGGGACATCTTCGCGCCGTGCGCCATGAACATCGTCGCCTGCGAGGGCGCCGACCGGGTGGAGCGCCAGCAGAACTACAGGCAGTGGCAGGCGCAGAACCAGCGAGCCGGGCTGAGGCAGCTGCCGCTGGACCCGGACATTGTTGAGATGCTGAGGGAGACAGTGAGGAAGCAGTACCACAAGAATTTCTTCATCAACGAGGATCACCGGTGGCTCCTGCAGGGATGGAAGGGGCGCGTGCTCCACGCCCTCTCCACATGGACGTACAGCAGCTGACCATGATGCTTGCTAGCAGCTCAGCCCTGCCTTGGCATCTCCCTTTGTCATGTATGGTAGCTCCAGTGGATACATCCTTAATCTTACGTTTTTACTACCACTTCTACCAACAAATTGGTTTTTTTTTTCAAAAAAAGTTGCTCACGGTTGACCAATACATCTTGCAATGCAGGTTAGCTAGGATGAAGACGGTTAAGCCAAATAGAATAAGGCAGAACTTGACGCTAGGCAGCTAAAAGATAGGAAGAGACGTACCCATATCTTGTGACGCAAATTGGATGCACTCAACTTCAGATTTACTAACAGATGATGCTAGCTGTGGGATTTCCTGGCATGTCATCATCCGGGTGCCTATCACATTGTCCTAAATGAGGAGCTCATCAGTGAGTTTTTTTTTCGCAAATAGCCAGTGTATCTTCTTCTACGAGCTACAGCTGAGATTTTCAGCGACTTGTTGTGACAGTGAATGAAATTTTTTGCTTGCGCCGTAGAGTTATGGTGAATGAAACTTCTTTATGTTTTGAGTAATCAGGTGAGTCAACGACTGACTAAGCAGTAAAGTTGCCCCAGTTACTACAGGCTTAAAGTTTTGCAATTTTTGATGATGTTATGATATGAAAATCTACTGTATAACCTGTGCAAAGGATTTACAAATTTTTACCATAATAAAGCTATACGTATCAAGAATAACAGTAAATTTCTCCTTGAAATTGAAATTGGTTCTTAACTCTGTAGTTCTTTGATAGTTACACTAATATACCTGTAGTTTTGTGAAATTTACTCCAAGAATAAAGTTGTGTGTCTCATTCAACTTTTTTGTGCGTAATTTAGCTCGTGTTCATAGAAACTATGAACTAAAAACTGAACTGCACAATTTTTGTGCCAATCCAACAGGATTCCTGGGTATATGACTCCTCAACTGTACTGATAAACCAGCACAATTGCTCTCCTAAATAATTGGTTTAGCCGTTCATAGTAGAAAAATCAATTACCGTTTATCATAAACATCTTCCCATAGAAATCCCAGAAAATCGATCATCTTCTTGTCATGGCATCACTTGACATTATAGTCGACAACTAGACTCTCCCTTGAAACTATCACACGCAGTAGTACTCCTGTGTAACCTCCTTGTGACTGTCACATGATCAAACAATATGCAATATAGAGGAGAGCCTTGTGAATATTCATCAGACATAATCTGACATCTGAAAATTAAAAGAAGAAGAAGAGGGGAATAAAGAAAAGATTAACATGAGAAACCAAACTATCAGTATCAACAATGCTGAAAACTACCAAAAAAAAGGTTTGACAAACGACAGGGCCATCTGGGTATAAGAATGGGTGTGCAAATGTCCAAATCTATATAGTATATGCCATCTAAGTATATATAGGGGACAACATCAAATAAGATACACCAAGTTGCAACAGGAAAAAACCAACAAACAAACACCATATACGAGGATATGGTAGCCAGGAGATTAGATGAGCTAACCTAAGGCAATATTAAAATGGAAGACAGGATGAAGTGCATTGCACATACCCCTGAGGCTAAGAAAGATTTTAACTTCGTACGGGCTTACAGTGCAAGAAAAGAATCACTTTTGAATTCCTTAATGTTTATTATTCCAACGTTGTACATTGAATTTTCCACCAAATGGTAGTTTTGAAATTTTCAACTGTCTTCATGTTCAGGAATATGTTAACGCTCATCCTTTATCTGAGTCCACAGGAGGAAAATTTGGATGTCCATGAATCTAATGAGATTTGCTGACCAAATACAAAAGCAAATCTTATATTTGACTGTTTCATTGACAGGTTGTGTACATGGTTGAGAAAACAGCAAAAGCCAGTTGGGTTCTGACACTAGTGTGCAGAAGAAGGGAGCAAATAAGCTGTGGCCTAGGATAGTTGACGCTCATAAGTATGTGCAAAAGTGAATCATCCTTTCATTAACCCTAGGTTCAAATCTGGATGTTAACTTTGTAAGTAGCAAATGAATTTTGCTCATGCAATCACCTAGTTCCATCATAAGAATAACATAAATGAAGCACATTGAGAAAAGACTTGAAACATGTAAAAGCACACATACATGCGCTACATGATACATAAAGCCACCCCCGGCACATCGAGCATGATGGTTTTAAAAAAGCTGGCTTGGAAAGCAGATTGCATAGATCTAACACCAGTGCAGCCTTTTTCCCTTCTTTTTATTTGTGGTATGGAGTTTAGCTACAGTTATTTACTTGAAACATACTGCACTTGAAGCATTGCACTGCCTATATTGCATATTTAATTGTGTGCAACATGACCACAGGGCATGTGTGCATTTCTCCAGTAATTACCAGCCATCATTGCTCAGGTAACTCTTCCTCACCAAACCACCTT